>CAUHTR010007296.1:120529-216197 GCA_959609185.1 Schmidtea polychroa
TGGACCTAGGGTGCTGAAAATTTGCATGTGACCCTCATTCGACTTGGTACAGGTCATAGGCTATGTTTCAACCACAGGTGACCACCCAATAAGGTACCCTAACCCTACCTTAAAGAATGCTAACTGAAACATTGTTTTAATAATTTAAATTTCTTAATTCAACGAGTAGGTATTTCATAATAAATTTTTTATTGAGTGAAATAAAAAATTTGTCCATTTCAAAATACATAAATAATTGTACAAAATAATATAGGAGTGACAATTGTGAAAGAGAAAAATTAAAGATATCATAATAATTTTCATTAAAAATCCACTTTTCTTGCCTTCATTTCAGATGTCGAGGCTGTTTGAAATTGATGTCAACATAAACGTATCACGTTGTCAGTAAATACATCATTTTTATAATTTCAACTTTATTGCAGATTTACAAATTACAATAATGACAAACACAGATTGTGTTGTACGGCAACATCAGATAAAAATTACGGTTTTACTCGCCTTGCACAGTGCAGCCGTGCAGGAAAACAGAGTGTACCCTATACTCTGAGGAAAATTAGCGCTACCGATTCTCACAACGTTTTCTCGCCAGTAAAATTTAGTATTTACTAAACCGCTAAGCTTATTTGTTTAATAATGTAAGAATATTAGATAGATGCAATTTGTTAGTAAATAATTATTTTTATATATTCGAGAAATAATTTAGAAAAATATTTTTGCGCCTAGGTGGCCGCCTAATTCGCCTATATGGTAGAGCCGTCCCTGCCTTAACCCTACTCAAGGTCACCTTGATTTACTACAGTAGATACCCCAGGATGTGAAATTGGCAACAATGTTACAAAAAAAAATTGTAGATCATGTTAGGTTTAAAAAATAGGATTATTTCAATTTTTCATTTGACCCATTTTTTACCGGCTGGGTGCCGTTTTAAGTTTTACATTTAAATAGATATAAATGATATATAAATTACATGTACTTTTTTTAGTTAAACTTTTATGTATTTTTTAAATTATTTTTTTTTTAAAAAGAACGAATTGAAATAAATTTCTTTATTTTGAATCTGTTAACTATTTTCTAAATCGTGCAACGCCGGGTACCCTAGTAATATCTAATATATGTGGAGATGGTTTATTTAGTTATTTATTTGAATTATATTTTTATAAATGATAAGTTATATCGATATGTTATTTTTAATTTAATACCAAAACTTAATTTCATAATTTTTATAATCCAAATTTAGACGAAATTTATAAGTCAAAAAAAGTTTGCTTTTTCGTAAAAAATAGCTATAAAAGAATATTTTAAAGCCGTCTTACCGAAACGCATTTTTACAAATTCCAGAACTTTTTCTTGGTTGCATGCAAAACACGCAGTAACAAATTCGTTTGTGCTTTGATAACGAAGCAGCTTTTCTACGGTTTCATAATTCCCAGTGTCATACGCCACATCAATCAACGTCTTTCGTTTACGTTTTGTGTTGACTCGAAACCAGCAATTCATTAATTTTTCAATCAACTGAAAATCCTCTTTTTGAACTATAGTATCAATTGAGAAATAGGTAAATAAAAATTCATAACCTGCTTGCCAAATACTGCAATATGCATTAGACTGACCTTTTATCAGATATGAGGAAAATGAGTCTAAATTGACAAACACCCGATAGCCAGCCATATTTTCTATACAAGGGTCTGTCCCTGTGATAAAATTATTTTTCAATCAATGTCCACTTTAAAATGAAAATTAATTTATTGATTTTTGTTTTAATCTATTGAAGACAAAAATATTTCCAACATTATTTAACATAAAATCAATATTAATAAATTGTAGAATAATTGAATTTATCGATTAATAAAGTTGTAATTAATTTATTATCACTTCACAGGCAATTATTAATATCTCGAACGGAAAATATTAATTGATTCAGTTTTCACAATAATTATATTAAGTTATAAATATCTATAAAAATTTTAACATAAAAATAAATTAACACATTTATTCATTTTAAATATAAATTTAAGCAATACCATGGAAATATTAATATTTGTAAGACCATAGATCAAAACAAGATATAGTGTACACGGTATTTCCGCACAGCCTTCATCAACTATAAAAATAATTGATTAATTAAAAAATTATTATTTTTAATTTGTATAAAGTATTGCATATAGACAAACATTTGAGGGGCTAGTCAGGTACACGTCAGTTTATAACCGGGGTTCTTAATCTTTTATACTCCATACATCTATTAAAAGTCAATTTATTGTTCACGTCTCACGTTTAATCTCAAAATAAAAGCAAATCAAAATATTGGTAAAGAATAGTATTTTATTTTATTTTTTTAATTATAATATTATATATAATGTTTGCAAGACTTGCATATTTGTTTTATTTAATCCAATTATAAAAAAGGAGAATTTTTTGACAATTTAAATTTCGAATTCCTTTTTATTATACATTTAGTATTTTTTATACAAATTATAATAAAGTTATTCTTTCCTCTAGAATATATGTACATACTTACAATAGTCTTATCATTTACTCGAGTAACATATAAATAAATTTAATTTTCACATAATATTTATAAATTAAGCACGTTCTCCTCTGGTTCTACGAACCACTTAAATATCTTTTGGCATAATTGTCACTGTCTTGGCTCATATTGCATACAAATTGGTATCTTTAGACAAACTAACTAAATATGGTTCACTGATTTCTTGAATAACAGAAACTGCAGAATTCTGGAATTTCAAATCAGTTTTAAGATTTTGGACGATTTTAAGAACCAAACGCTGGAATGGCAACTTTCTAATCAACAATTCAGTGCTTTTTGATAACGACTGATTACTCTTAAAGCAACAGTACCGGAACGATAATTATGAAATTTTTTAAAACCTCCATTTGCTGGCGCACTTTTATTGCTTCTTTGGTATCTAGTTGCTTTCTTAAAGCTTTTACATTAAATTTAACTACCGATTTATCATTTTTTGATATGATTTATTATCCTTCTCCAGTATAATTAGAAATCTTTCTGCAATTAGTATTATTATTCACAAGCTGGTAATTATTCGTCCAGTAATTTTACTGGAGTGCAAATCATTTCTTGCAATTTGAAACATAATGATAATATTATTTTAGAAGATAAATACAAGTTTTGATTACTAAGCTCAAATAGTCATTTTGCAAAAGGTTTATACTCAAACTAAGTTCTAATAAACAACGATCTTATTCGATCCTATTCAAATAACATTAAATACCTCTAGCTTAGACTTCATTCAAATGGGTACTGTTCTTATCTTAACGTTCTTTGATATAATTATGCTGTATAATATTATCATGTGCAGTTATTATCATGTTTCTTCATTGCACATTTCATTGTAACGATGCAAATATTTTACCTTACAAATAAATTCGTTGCGAACGTTTTGTCGTTTTACAAATTATTTTTTACATTAAATTAAACTACCGATTTATCATTTTTTGATTTATTATTCTTCTCCAGTATAATTAGAAATCTTTCTGCAATTAGTATTATTATTCACAAGCTGGTAATTATAAAATAATTACAATTAATTTAAATGCATTAATCCATTCATTTGTTGAGTCAAATTCACATAAAAAATTCATTGGAATTTTATCCGATTGTTAATGAATAATAAAAATAAGTTAAATTTGTCATTAATCAAATTGTTGAAAAAAAACGGGATTTAACTTCGGCAAGTGGGAAATTAAATATTTGTTCGTAAACATTTTATTAGACAACAAAGTTTTTAAGTGTACTAACTCGACAGATGTGGTGAAATGCCAACCGAAAAATTTGTTTAAATATTTACATAAATTTTTTTAGTAGAAATCAATACAATGGGGTTACTTTAAATAGGAATTATGTATAAATAAATTAAGATTTAATTAAAATATTATCATAATATTAGAAAAAAATACTATTCACTTGAAGCTTAGATCAATGTTTTCAGTTTATTTGGAACAACCTTTTTCTAGGGTTGTCATATGTAATAAAATAATAGAAATGTTATGTTAAAAAAATATATTGTTAAGTAAGTATAATAATTGTTAAATAGTGAAATAATTTTTTTTGTTAAGTATAGAAAAAAAATCAATATTATTTATTTAACCGAATTCTTTTTTGGTGGTTCTCTTTGCAATATTTTGGTTGCTTTACTAGGGTGTGCTCTTATTCGTTGTTCACCAAATGGAATATTCTTTGCAATAAGAAGAATCACACATAATTTGGTTCTAAATGCTTGCATACATGATTTTTAGCAAATTCTGGACATGTTTATTTTTTCCATTTTTAATTTTCTAAAGTAGTTTCTTTTGGAATTGTAATTTGCCATAAACTTGTAACACTTTTAACATGATCATCGAAATCTTTCTAATCACAATTTTCAAGTGTTTGTACATGAAGATAAAAAAATCAACCATAAAAAACATGGTTTTTGAAACTTTTTCTATATTTCACTCTCTTAATTTCAACATATTTTAGATATAATTACGTTATCTCTTAAATCCGAAGTTAATAAATAGATAAGAATTTATATTGAAATAAGGAAATAACACTATATTTGACATATAAATATTTTTTAAATTAACCCACTTTCCGTGATAACATGCAACGAATCTACTTGCCAAATTTCAGCTCTATCCGATCACGGAAAGTAGGTTATTTTGGCATCACAAAATTTGCGTGGCACATACAAACATCAGCGAAGTTAATATAGAGAGTAAAAATCCAAATATTAATCAAAGCAAACAAAATTGCAGTTTACTAAATATGATAAAAATATATTTAAAACTGTAAATTTTCAGTATAAATTTAATCATAATTAATTAAATCATAAGCACAAATAATCATTAATCAATTTTATGTTTCATTTGAAAAATTGTTTTAGTTTAACCCATAAAATTCAAATTCAAATTTTTTTCAACAAAAAAGGAAGATGGTCTTTAATGGATAAAGGTAATGTTTCCACACACTTTTAGAACTTTGGACGACATTATATTACTTAAATTACATTTGTTATATTCACTTCTGACCAGTGAAGGAATATGTATATAATCAAATTTATTCACAGCAAAATTACACGGAAAATTAATGAATGTAGATAACAATAAAATTAGAAATATTTTCTACAGGATGCCGTTTGCTAAATAGTGTTTCAGTTTTATGCTTCAAATATAAGTTAAAACATGGAAAACTTAAAAATTTGTTCAATCTAAATGTTTGGGCGGTTTTCATAAGAACTGTTTTCTGTTTCATTATAAAAGGACTAAAAGCGCGAATACAGTTTCATACATGAAAGGAAGGGCATTTTAAATGTTTTGGCATTTTGTAATGAGTAATTCTGGCAGATTTTAATTTAAAAACTAAACATTTAGATGCGGATTTGAAAATGATTCATTTAGTTATTCTTGTTATTAAACATAGATTGTGATTTTCAATTGGTAAAAATGGTTGACTTGCCTAATAGTTCCTAGACATTACATCTCAACTCTGGAGAGAAAATATTTTTCAAAATTTTTTTGAAAAACTTCGATGTAAAGTTTACCGGATGAAAATATTTCTAGTGCCTTTAAGTCTTCTGTGTTGGAAATGAATTTTGAAAATAAGGAGAACATCAAAATTAGTTTATTTTCCTAATTAAGAAACAGTTTTGATAATCTCTGAAATCTATGATTTAGCCAATTTATCAAACATTGAGGGTCTCGAGATTTATCAATCAAATTAGTTTACTATTATTAAGAAATGTATTTATTTCTTCCCTGATATCATACCATCGACCCAAAACTTTTAATAGACCCAGAAAAGCTCTAAATTCAGCAACGGCTTTGTGTGAAATGATTTAACCTTGACTAAAAGTCAGGGTGTCCAATCATTCGATAGTAAGTCATGAAGTGTGGAACTTATCTGTTTTAAAGAAAAACTAAATATTGTTGACTTCCTACATCTTCGATTATCAATTGGTTATCAATTATTTTTTTCACAAATTCATTTTTAAACTAATACATTAATTACCAAATTTTGATTTATTTAAAATAATAATAATACTCGTAAAAAGGCAATGCCGAAAATTTGTATTAAATCGAATAAAGCATTGATCTATGGTCGAAATTCAAATGAAGATAAATGAAATTCTAAAGGAAAAAACAATCAAAGATGAACAAAAGGATGAATTTTTAATATTAAACATTTTTAATTTTAAATTTCTAAATAAATCCTTTTGCCAGATCATTCCCATTTATTCAATCTTTACTCCTTAAGGGTCAGTAGAGTCTATTGGATTCATTTGAATTTTTAAAATCTCACAAAAGTCTTATCGAAGTGAAATTTCAAAATTCTCTATATATATAAATTTAAAAAAAATTAATATCGTTTTTTATGCGAATCCTCCACAAGTCATTTATGAGTTTTTTGTCCTGGTTTTTTTAAGAGTTACTTAATTATAAAGCACAGTAAATTATTTTGCATTAATTTCTTTTCATTTCAATTGACTCAATTATCTTATTAATTTCAGTCGACGAGTAGACATTCAACCGGGGGCGTATGTTGGAATCAGCCAATCAGTGAGCAGAGATTATGAATCACACAAAGGGGATTGTCGATTCTGGAAACTTCTTTTTTTTTAATACAAAAAGTAGACTAATAAAAAATGTTTAAAATCAATTAAATATTATTTAAAAAGTTAGTTTTAATTAACAAATTTTATAATAAAATAGTTATAATAAATAATAATTAATTACCTAATCTGAGTAAATGTGTCATTACGTATTCACCAATAGGTCGAAAACAAGCTAAATGTAAGCAAGTGTTACCAAATTTGTTTTGAGAATTTACATCAACTCCAGCAATAGCAAGTCGGTATATCAAAACGATTGCAATTCGAATGTCACCATTGTTGTTGAGATGCAGACGAAACAAAGAAAGAATGACTTCATGAAGATAGGTATTTCCAGTCAAAATACTTTTTTGTCTCAAATTTGCTCCAGTCATTGAATCAATAACATCTAATGCTGAAACCCAGCAATCTTTTGTAGCTTGGTTGATTAATTGGTACAATTCTGATTTTTCAAGTTCTGCCAGAATTTCAATGTTTTTGGATTTACGACGCGACTTTCGAATGGAATTTGATTCGTTTGGCATCGTAGAAATTTTAACAGAGCCCATTTAGAAATTAGTATTTGAAAATCCACGTAAGAATAATATATAAGATGTAGTCATGACTACTCGTTGATATATTCAGTGTATATAGTTGACACACATACTCTAATTTCTATGCCAGTAAGTGATGTGTGCGTTGTTGTGTATACCACAATTGTATATGTAGGTGAATACAAAAGAGAAATGTGATACAGATATATAATGCCCGATCTGTTGGATTTTAATAGTGCAGTGATTTAATTGCTAAAAATTTTAATTTAATTTTGTTTTTGTTTTTTTATTAAAGCATAAAACAATTGTAATTTTATTGAAATTTATAAAAAACAAAATAATTAAAAAGAATTGAAAATAAAAAATAGGAAAAAAGATTAATTTTCTTCAAAACTAAATTTAAAAAGTGAATATTCACCACTCAAATTTTCTTTGACTTTGGGATTTATATAAAATTCATCAAAATTATAATGAATCACGATAATTAATTGTTTAATATTTTTAATTAATGAATTTTAAACTCAAATTTTCGGCACAGCCTTTTTCAAGTGATTTTTGACTTGAAAATCACATAAATTGATCGGAGAATTCATATATTCTATTTTGTAAATAAAAAAATACAAAATGAAACATCAGTTTAATTTTGCTTACTTTTGATATTTCATTTATTTTCAGTATGACTATGGATAAAAATTAAATACTTTTGAAATGCTTGATAAATGAAGTTCCGAAAATTTGTGTTACATAGGGAATTAATTTTTGTTCCATACTATGGAATTCATAGTCATAATGAAAATAAATTAACTATTAAAAATTAAAATCTTAAATTCAAAATTTTGCAAATCAAATTAGTCTTACGGCCCAATTAAAAATAATTGTCAACCTTTTTTTATCTATTTATTATTATTATTATCTAATAATATTCTAATTCTAATACTTAAATTGTCTAATATTTATTTGCATATATTAAGCCAGTGGTTCTCAACCCGTGCTCCGCGAAAAAAATAACATTTTATCTTTAAATTTGCATTTAAGATACATATCATCAAAAACCTCTATTAATTTTTTTATAAGATGATTCAATAAGAAAGCTGTTACACAGATATATAAACATACAAATATAAAAATGTTTTATTGCTTGTTATTGTTGCGCGTGGTATTTTCTTTGCTTATAAGAAGGCATTGTTTACGTTTACGACAGATTTATAGTAATTTGTGATTGGTCACTCATTGTGGGCAAGTATTTTTTGTCAGTGTTCCTCGTAAAAAAATCATGTGAATGGTGTTCCGCGCTTTTATATTAATTGAGAACCACTGTATTAATCATTATTAATTAATAACTTATTAGAAGTTTTTCCGTGGCATTCTTGCAAAGTTCTCGCAACACACAATTTTGGAATCAGTGGTATAAATGGATTTTTAGATTTTTTTTATAACAATAATAATAATAATATCTATTTATTTTTAATCAGATGAAAAATAACATTATTTTAAAAAAATGAAATGAATAGGTTAAATAAAATTCCATTATAGTCTGCCTGAAATTCTTGGGAAATATTTATTTAAACCGCTACAAATTGTTACATATTTCTACAGTGAACTAGAAAGTCCCTTGAGTCCCCAATTTATTGTAGCCTTTATTTTGAGCACAAATAAGTTCTATGTGTCTCGAAATTAAAATTTCCATGAAATAATAATTTACCTTTTATAAATGACATTTTAAATTAATTTTAATTTAATTTTGCAATTATTAAGACTTCAATTACTATATATTTGGATGGAATAATTATCATTAAAATGATGTATTTTTTTATTGACCGCTAATCTTTTTTAAAAATTTTATTTGAAATTTCATTTATTTTTATTACGAATACAGATCAAATAACAAACTGTATTGTCTAAGGAAAAATGTGATCTATTGACATAATAGTTCATTGCATTTTAAAATATCATTTTTAATTTTATTTCGATTTCAGAGTGAAGAAACTTTTTTAAAATTTAACAATTAGAAAATTATACGAAAAAAATATCTATTCTAACTAAAATTAAAACGTTTTTTAGGTTTTTAGTTGAAGTTATAAAAAATTAATTAGTTTTAGAATTTTTAATAATAATAATAATAATAATAATAATAATAATAATAATAATAATAATAATGATGATGATGATAATAATAATAATAATAATAATAATAATAATAATAATAATAATAATAATAATAATAATAATAATAATACACAGTTAATTAACAATAATATGTTCTTTCTCTCATTGAAAGGAATATAATAATCTGGAACAATGGAAATATTTTTTATTCATATTAATGTTCCAAATGTTTAAATAGATAAATTTTATTGAATTTTTTTATATTATAAATAATTTTATTATTTTCCATTTGGATATTAATATATGCAGGCAGAACAATGAAAAAAATCGATTTTAAAATACTTTTTCTTTTTAATGATAAATGATGTTTTTTCTGGTTGTAAAACACCTTTTCTATTTTGACCTGTTTTAATTTAAAATCTTTTATCTTCAATTTTAGATCGATTTTATTTTTATTTATGCCTTTGTAAATTTATATAAAGCTAAAATATTGATTTATAGTGAAAAAAAGACAAACACCTATTTTTTTATTTTTAAAATATATCATATCATATTTTTATATTAATGTCAAAATAACATTTATTTGATATCTTTAATAAAAAACTTTTGATGTTTAAAATTATTCTATAGACTTTGAAAATAAAGTCCTATCCTAATCAACATAAAACGTTTAGTCGACTGTACACAATAGACACAATTCATTAACCACTTCATATTCTTTTCAATGACACTTGTTGTATAAAATAAAATAAAATATTTGTAATCTGATTTTCAAACGAAATGCAATTTAATATAATTTATTTTGTTATTTCTTTTTCAAAAAAATTAAAATTAATAAACAGTGGAATTTGGAATTTATTTATATTTTTTTTATAAGTGTTTACAAAAAAAATCGATTTTTTTATTTCTCTCCATTACTATGAAACTTAAAAAAATATTTTTCTAATCATCAAACATAGAACTAATAAAAAATCTCCTTCTTTAATCCTTATTGTCGAAGATTTGATTGTTAAAACAAAATTTAAATTAAAACACGATTCTTTGTTTTTTTCATTGATTTCCGGTTTAAGAAAATTGATAGAAACCAAATTTTCAATTAGCTTTGTAAATTTTTTAATATCTTTAATTTATTTTTTGTCTAAAGAAAAAACAGTTTTGATCCTTATGTTGATATGCTTCTTGATTTTTTTGTTGTATCAAGCTCATTTTATAATTTTATCTTTTTTTAAATCAGAGTCATTTTAATTGCATTACTAAAACTTCTAAAAAACTGCAAACGAATTCAAGTAAACTATCATAAAAAATTAAAATAGTTACACGAAATTATTAAAGTCTGTAGTTTTTATCCATTTTTACAGAGATTCTATGAAAAAATTATATAATAGGGGGAGTAATAATTGTGTAACCCCATAAATATGTTTATTTTTAATTGAAAATAATTTTGTAAATACTTGATTTTACATGTACGGATTTCATCTCAATTTTATGTTAGATTAAATTTATACAAAAGAAAATAAAAAGTCAAATAATTCAAGAAACTAATTCAAATTACCAAGAAAAATGAAATTCAATCAAGCAATCTAATAAATTAATCAGCGTTGTTTTTTCGAATTCACATTTTCTAGTCAGTAAAATTAGCACAAATATATAAATTTGAATTTGAAAACAATTGAAAGTAATTTAATTTATATTTAAATTATGAATATATTTATTAGTTTATTTTGTAATAATAATAATAATAATAATAATAATAATAATAATAATAATAATAATAATAATAATAATAATAATAATAATAATAATAATAATAATAATAATAATAATAATAATAATAATAATAATAATAATAATAATAATAATAATAATAATAATAATAATATTTAAAGTTATTAGGTGAGAATAGATTATTGGATTTTCCTATTAAATCAAGGATTTATTTTAGTAAGATCGCCACAAAACTATTTTTTTTGGAAATTGTTTTACTTTTATGATATATTCAGTAAAGTTCACCATTATCATTATTCACAGTAGTGTTATTCTATGTTTAAAATCTAGTTTACTCAGTATTTTGAAAAATAAAGAAGCATAAAGAAAAAGTTCGTGATTTTATATCAATAAGTTCATTTTTTTTCTTCAAACAGACTCTTCCCATAACTGAATTGATATTGACTAAAAGAGATTGCGAAAGGTACGAAAAATAAATGCTAATGTATCAAAATGTGTTATGAAATCATAAATCACGTGTTGCATTACTTTTATGGAAAGCTTTTGTAACAAATTCTGACAGGTTTATGAACCATATCAGATGAACTTAAAAAAGTTTAAAGTGAAATTTATGTTCTAAAATTCAAATACAAAGATGAAGATATTATTCAAAAGATATTAGAAAATACTAAAATGATATCAAATAAAATACAAATTAAGAATTCTTGGTGATTGGTCAAATTTATATGAAAAATACATTTATGGGAAATAATTCTAATATTTCTTTCGATTGAGCCACACTGGAATACAAAACCTTTAAATATCCAAAAATTTCAAAAATAATTTATAAAAATTCTATTTCATATTTTTACTGAAAATAATTTTAAAACTATTAATGTAAGAAATATGAATATTTATTGTTATAGGATATTTTTACAGAAAATGCAAATTATTATTATTATTATTATTATTATTATTAATTTTTTAAACAATTCGATTATAATTTAAGTCTTTTGCCTCGAATAATATATTTAATACAAATGGAAAAATTTTTTTCATTTGTATTAAATATATTATTCAAAGCAAAAGGTACCAAGAAATCAACCCTTTATAATATTATTATATAAACGACAAATACTTCTCAAATACTCTCTCTCTCTCTCTCACTATATATATATATATATATATATTTGTTTTCTTATATTAATTTGAATACAAATTAATTCATTTTGAAACTTCTAATTTTCTTATAAATTTAAATTTAAATAATAATCCACCGAGGAATCATTGAAATCGTCATGAAAATGAAATTTTTTCTTAAATATGTAAATTGTAAAAATAACATAAAATTCACATAATTTCCTAATAGTTTCAAGTCGTCTTTTTCTGGAACAGACCGAGGGTTCCTTTGAAAATAACTGCAGATGTGATTATTGGGCAAGATTAACTTCTACCAAGTTTTATAGTGAGAAAATATTACCATGGTGAATTTAACATTTTATCGAATATTGGCGAATTAAATCGCATTATTTAGGCAATAACTCAAACGTCACTATAACAAGTATTGATTGAGTTATTTAAATGTTTGTATTGTGATTGATTTATAAATAATTAATTGTCCCCCGTCCAGTAGGTATCTTAGATTTCTCCTATCATCTTAACTCCTACACATCGACTGTTGTTTTTTATATTTTCTATTCCTTAATTTTTGCACGATAAGCAGTAGTAGTAGCAAGACTTTTCAATACATATAAAATCTAAGTCTCTTTATCTAGATTTTCATTGGTCAAATCTTAAAGGAATATAATTGGCTATTGCCAAGACAACAACAAGATATTATGTATATAAATGCATAAGTAATAAACTTCCACATATTGAGAATCAATTGATGTATTCATCAATCGTCGACGACTATTGAATAAAATAATAATAACTGACATTCAAAAAACCATATTAAATCTATGGCAAATTTGTTGCAGTTTTGTTCAAATGTAACACAATAGAAAAGGATATTTATTTGTCAAATTCAGTTGTCAACCAATTCTACCAAATCTTGTAAGTTATTTTTTTATTTTTTTTAATTGAAAACTCAAACTACTTGTTTTGCTTTAAATAATAGAGAAACAGAAATATTTGTTAGATATTTATTTTTAAAAAATTTAAATAAAATTGAGTTAATTTTGTTTTAATCTGTAAAATTTTCAAAAATTCAATACCGAGGAATTTTTTTAATATAGAATTTACAACATCTGTTATTTATTTCATGTTAATCCTAATTTTAGTCACGTGACTTTTTGATTTTTGGAAAATTTTGTTGATTGATTTTTTTTGTTGAAAATATAGTTTGTTTTAAATAAATATAAATTCGAAAAAAACGAGTTTATTATTAATTAAAAATAGTATTGGAATTATTC
This sequence comes from Schmidtea polychroa, assembly GCA_959609185.1. Classification (NCBI taxonomy): domain Eukaryota; kingdom Metazoa; phylum Platyhelminthes; order Tricladida; family Dugesiidae; genus Schmidtea; species Schmidtea polychroa. The sequence goes on from CAUHTR010007296.1 coordinate 133,916, forward strand.
TGTTCAGATTAAAACAAAATGAATCTAAAATTGTGCGCTGTATTTATATTTGACATACAATGTGTAAAACGAATTTAATGAAACATACTTAAAATTAAAGACAGCCTTATTTAAAAATGTATTTTTAAATTGATTAAAAATACTTTTAAAAATGCAAATCTAATTATAACATGTACAAAATCTGCAAAATAAATAGATTATTAACTTGTTTTTTTACAAATCATAAACATTCAAAATCTTACGCCGTAGAAAAATTTCAGGATTGAGCGTTTTAAACAAGAATTAAAAATAAATCCTTTTTATTATAAATGAACACAGTTTAACAAAAATGCAATTCTGAATCTTTTAAAAATACATAAAATTGTTTTAATATTTAGTAAATATGATGTTTAAGGATGTTACTCTATCCCTATTGTGGAATAATATTTACGTGAAGGAAGAAAATAACTACAAAACATTAATTCAACTGTGCAATGCGCAATTGTGCAAATTTAAAATTTAACTATTGGTTGATTACTTTCAATTTCAATTAATTTTTAATAAAATTCTTTTTGTTGTTATATAACTATTAACCAATAAAATTCATAAAAATAGCCTTCAACTTTTGACTTAAACATTTTTTCTGGAAAAGATAGTTGCTTCAAACTAGGATTTGATTTATTTCGAGAAATATTTTTTTTTATTTTTGAGGGAAAATTTGAGCATAGAAAATTAAATCAAATAATTTATTAAATAAATAAATCAAATATGTCAATATAAAATAATCTCATTACAAAATAAAAATTAGGATTATTTTTCCAATTAAATTTTTGTTATTTCTCATTTTTAAAATAATACTTCGAGAAACACATTGTATTGATGTATCTGTGTGATAATTTAGACCTAATTTTAGTTATGAAATTTCCTGATTTAATGCCTAATTTTAGAGTTATATTAACAATTTGTGCTGGTAATTGGCATGTAATTTTAACGTGTATATGTAAGTCGAGTAATATATAATATTTAACTTGTTGATAGAACTGCCAACTTAACAAAGATCACACAACATAATATGCATGTTATATTGACATTTGGTACAGATAGCAATCGATAGCAGCATATTCCATCATTCCAACGCAATTGGTTAACAGTAGCTTTATTTTAAGTAAATTTAAAGAAATATATTTTGAATCTTTAATTTTTGAAGTTGCACCATGATGATATTTACCTATTAATTCATTTTACTAAATTTGGTTCTGCTGATTTTTGAATAAAAATAATCTTACATTTCTTTTTTTAAATTAAACTTTTGTTACCTAAGAAAGAAATTTACTGTTTTAAACTTTTAAACTTAATTCCTAACCTTTATTTTCATTTTTCTGTTAATAGAATCCATCTCAGCATTAACTTCCGTAGTAAGTAATATTTCAGTTTTAACAGAAATGTGTATTCTTTAAAATGTATTGTGCATATTTATGTATGCCTTTTTGTGAATATATTTGTTAAGATTTTTTCAAGACATTCACAAGTAAAATCTTCATGAATAAGCCTTCTCCTAACTAAATAAATCTCCATCAGTAAAGTTTTTAATTCCTTAAATTTATTTATTCACTGTCAGTAAATAACAAACAATAGAAAGTTATTTTATTTTAAATACTGTTATATTTTATAGCCTTAAGAAAATCTGACTCTGGCCTATCCAATATATTTCTTAACAAATTTAACAAAGTCGAATTCTTTCATATACTTCAATAATTCAGTTCTGACACAAAATTTATATATTTTCAAATGAAATTTTCGATCATCGTATATATTATAATCAGAAACATCTTTAATTTTTGATCACCTTTGATCTTTTTTCATTTTTTAACATTTGATTTATTTTCATTATGACAACAGATCAAAAATTAATGCTATGCAACATAAATTTTCTGCTTTGTCTTTATCAAGTGTTATTTGTGTTTTTAACCTATCATTTGTCTAATAAATTAAATAACTCTTGATAAGGCAAAGTGTATATTTGTATTTTATTGCATAGAATTAATTTTGTGATCATTTGTCAAATTACAAATAAATGAAATAACAAAAATACATAAATATAAATTTATAGGAAATAATCTATTTCGATAACTATGTTTCATTCAATTTTTAAAAGCATTAAAACAAATTGAAAAAAGTTGAAAGTAATTTTTCTAAAACCTGAAAAATTTCTGCATTGTAACAATGGTGTAAAATTTATTTATTTGTTGACAAGTTGTCTGATATTGTTATGAATATCACACAAGGGAGTTGGGAAAATATTTATCAATGTACTGTAAATTAAAATGTAAATATCATTTTTGAGTTTTAATTTCACAATGTTGTATTATTTTCCAATTTTGCGATAGAGAAAAAAATTTTATCGGTTAATTATCAATTTATTCTTAAAAAAAAATAATTTATTAATGAATGTGAAAATTTCTAAAATAAATAAAAAATATAATAATAAAATAATAATAATAATAATAATAATAATAATAATAATAATAATAATAATAATAATAATACTATAAAGAGATTATTTCTTGATAACAGCATTAATTAAATTTTAAACAAGTAAATGATAATTTAAGCTTTTTGCTGCAAATAATATATTTAAAACAAATGAAAAAATATTTCAACTATAAGATAGTTCTTTTCAAACTATCTTAAAGTTGAAAAATTTTTTCGTATGTATTAAATATATTATTCACCACAAAATGCTTAAATTATCATTTGATTGTTTAAAAAAAAATAAAATAATAATAATAATAATAATAATAATAATAATAATAATAAAATTAATTATTATTATATTGTGTATTTTTATTATTTTCCTTCTTATTATCATTTAATAATTAACAAATGATTTTCTCTAACACAACAATGACAATTTTGAACATTTTGCTATGTCGTTTCAATAGGGCCCCCAATTTCACTCGCGTCAGTCTGTCTTGAAATATTGTATTACTCAGTGTGGAAATATTTGGATATTTCTGGAAACCAATATTTGTTCTTCTGTGTTACAAACAATCTAATAATACAAAAAAACTTTTTAAAGTTTTTGAATCTGGTAACATTAAATACATAATAAGAAACATGATAACATAATTTTTCACGACTGCCAATGAATACAATCATATCATTAACAAATATTGACATAATTCTCACATTATTTATATTTTTCTATATTTTGATTTTCCAAATTAATTTTCGGCACTTTGTTATACAAATAATACACAGTGAAGCTGAGTTGACTGAACATGATTTCGAAAATTAAAGAAAATATTATACTTTTTAAAATTCATTTTTGACTATTTAAAATAATTTTTTCTTTTTTAATAAAAGTTAAAAAGTCATTATTTAAAATAAAAATTTATTCAAAATTAATTATTTTAAATAACAAAATAAATGATTGCTTAATAAGCTAATTAAATAATTTCAATAAATTTGTTAGTGATTGAATATTAATTGTGAGTAATTGTGACTTACTCACTAAAGTATCACCAAATATCCTTTTCCAATATTTATCAATGTTTTCAAACATAAGTTTTTTTCGCTATTCATTTTCAATTTTTTCCTATACTCAATAATATTACTCAAATCATTTATCGAATATGTTCCTGAAATCGTGTCCAGAGATGGTGGGAAGTTTTTCCAGTGTATATAGCGGTGTTTCCCAATGTTTTAAAATTAGCAGTGTAGTATAAAATTTTTCAATGAAATTATTTTGTATTTCAATTTTAGTTTTATATTATATGTTTTGAAAATTTATTTTTTTTTACAATATCCTATTGATTACATTATCATAATTCCTGTGAATAATTTGGTTTTTGAATATTAAAAATTATGTATATGTTACATGACAAACAAGCTATTGGGAAACTTGTATATAGCATTGCACTCATTACATGTAAATTTATTTTTCAAAATATTTAGCAATTTTAAGGATTTCATAACTATTTTAAATATATTAAAATTCCATAACAATTTTTAATACATCACATTTTAACCTTTAAACAATAATCATTAAACAATGGCCTTTTATATAGTCGTGAACTTCTGATGACCTATAATTTCTATTGTTTGCCTTCTGAAGACTCAAAAGCCTATCAATGGTTTCCGTATATATATTCAAAAAAGGAAAAAAACATTAGTGATCTTTTATCATATTTCTATAATATTTAGAATTATTATGAAAGGATATTACGTGACACTTTTGTGTTTAAATCACAATCTGCCACAATTAAGACTCAGTCAGCAACAAATTTATTGAAATTATTTAATTAATTCATTTTATTATAACAATTATTAATAAATATTAAGTAATGATGGTGATTATTTGTTTGGAACATTTTTCATTTATTTGGCAATTTCATTTATTTATTAATTATTTATCTAATATTTGTTTAATTAAAACTTTTATTTTTGCCATATAAATTAAATATGTAAATATTTTTCTACCGTATCACTAACAGTTTTGTTTAAAACTAATTTTTATGTTCAAATAAACAAATAAAGAATGATAAATATTTTTGTTTATTTAATGGTTATGTAAATTTTGTTCGGTTCCTTTTATGTTTACAAGCTTGTCGGTTTGAATCCCATAAATAGTCTAGGTTCATCTAAATAATTTTATCTAAAGCAGATTATGTACTATAAGATTTCATTACTTTTAAAACTTAACTTTTTTTCTAATTGATGAGTTTATCAATTCTACCAAATGAAATTTTTGAAAAAAAATTTATTAATTCAAAATTGAAAAGGATTTTTTGCTCTGAGTGATGCAATATAATGTAACTCATTTTTTGTGTAGAACTATTGGTCTCAGATAAGGTTTTTGACTCTCAAATTGATTTGTGTACAATTTTGAGACTTTTTGAAAGTACGACACAAGAGGGTACCAATAATTTTTATAATGCTTTAAAGAGCTTTTTCTAATTTCCATAATATAATAACTAAAGGAGGGTAAAAAAATAATTGAGCATTACAAAGATTCAATAAATGATATATTATCTTTAATATTTATATTTACATTTTCAAAAGAAAAACGTAACAATAAGTTTAACTACTTTTATATCGGGCTTTACTCCAAAAATAATACTTGTTTTTCTTTATATTTTCTTTTATTTAAGCTATAAAAATGAGATTTTATGACAAAATATACATATTTTTAAAAATTAACTGTCGAATTATACAATTTAATTATACAAAGTCATACGTTACATTCTGCAGAAAAATATTTATTTTTCTCGTAGATTTTTTTATTGTTTTTTTATCTTTATTAGAACAACATACAGCACATTATCTTGTTGGATTTTTCTTCTTATTAATTTCTGGAAAAATATTTGGGAAATGTATCCCAGTTAATCGCAAGAGATGTGGTTGATTTTTTGGACAACTAATAATAAGCAGTGATTAGACCAGGCCGGTAAATATCCTCTAAATAGGAAACATCCTAAATTTGTCACATGAGTTTATAGAATGTGATTATAGAATGAGCAAATGTTTACTTGGCGTTTTGAGATTAAAACATCACACTAAAATAAAATTTTATTTAGAAACTTGATCGTTTTCGATATTTAGAAAGTATAAAAGGTAATTTCATTAAAATTATTTACTAACTGATTAAATAACACAATTTCAATTAATGAAAATAAATATTGTGACTTCACAATTTGTTTTCAGGAATTTCTTACATAATTTGCATTCATGACTTCAGAAATGATAAATTACATATTTAGAAGTTTGTTAAATTTTTTTAGTATTCATATATTTGACATTTTTATGTTTGATATTATGTTAAATAGACAGAAATTAGAATGGATTTCAGTAATAATAATAATAATAATAATAATAATAATAATAATAATAATAATAATAATAACAAGGACTATCGTATAGTCGAAAATTCTTTCATTAAATACATTATTTGCAGCAAAAGGCTTAAATTATCATTTTATTGTTTTAAATAATAAATGCTGCTACCAAGCAATCATCATTTTATACAATAATAATAATAATAATAATAATAATAATAATAATAATAATAATAATAATAATAATAATAATAATAATAATAATAATAAAAATTATAATAATAATAATATTCATAAAATCATGGCCCATTTTTAATAAAAATACTAAAATGTAAAACAAATAAAATATATTTCAAGGAAATTATTCTCATCATCAGTCTGTCATCAAAATATGTGTCAAAAGTTATATGGTAATTGAAGTGAAAATTGTATATAAAAGCTGTGATTAAATCACAATCACCTACATTTAACATTCAATTACCAACGAATTTATTGAGATTTTTTAATGAACTCATTAAATCGTAAATATTTCTTCATTACTGTTTCTGTATAACTCTTGATACAGATTATGATGATTTATATAAAATATATTTCATTTCTTTGGTGTTTTAGTGTTTTTAGTAAAAATAATAATAATAATAATAATAATAATAATAATAATAATAATAATAATAATAATAATAATAATAATAATAATAATAATAATAATAATAATAATAATAATAATAATAATAATAGTAATGATTATTATTTTATAGTTCATATGACAATACCTGGAATTTTGTATAACTTTCAAGTTGAACCTCAAAATCAAGCCTCATTTTTGGTGAAATGGAATTGGAAGTCTCAAGTCAACAAAATTGCCTATTTTCAGGTAATATTAAAAATATTATTTATTTTATAAATTTGAATAGTGATATTACCGTAATGATATAATTTATCACAAGTTGTGATAAAATTTGTCTAATAATTTAATAAAGTTAGAATTGTTACACTAAATTATTCAACTAAAAAGGTTACAATTTTCATTTATATAATTGATTTGGAAATTTTGGTTGACTAATTTATGTAAGAATTTCGGTCCTTTTTTTAAAATAAAATATTATAAATTAAAAAAATGATTAAATTTTTATTAAAATGATACTAAATAAATAATTGCTGTATTTTCGACAATATAACAAGCGCCCCTGAATATCTCGCACCTAAATATTTTCAGTAAGATTTAATTTCCCAATTATAACTACATAATTCAGCCACTCCTCAAATATTACTCTATCAACGTTTAAAATACTTTTATTTATTTTATTAATATCAATTTATTTAATTTTTGTCTTCATTTAACTTATTAGTTTATAAAATAGTAAAAATTAAAACAATAATACCAACCTGATCTTTGCGTTTCTTTAGAATGAAGATTCAGTATCAGAAAAAAACAAAAATATAGATAAAAAATATATTTGTATTGTGTTTATTTTGGATATATTTAAAAATATTAACTTTATAAAACGTTAGTTACTTTTTGCAGACCTTAAATATCTGTAAGTTACCTACGAAAAGAGGTTTGTTTGTCTCCTACGACCTTTCAAAATGGAATAAATTAAATTCCTTTATTAGAACCCCATTTGAAATTTACAGCTGCACAATTTTTACTATATTATTAACGTGACCCCCATCCACTTCCTTTTAGACAAAATCAATAAATCGACTCCGAGAGACAATTTCATTAAAACAAACAAATACGATGAAAAAGAAATATTTCGACGAAATCGATGCCAAAGAAATAAATCAAATAATGAGACAAATAATAAATTACTCAAGACAGGTTTAATTTCAAAGATTTATGAGAAAATCGAATTCTTTCAATTATTTAAAGAAATTTCTGCTAAATTTTCAATTTTTCTTTACGATTTTTATGACAATTTCGTGATTATTAGAGATAATATTTAGATTGACTAATACTATAAATTGTTTTTAGAATTTTGTAAAAATTTTTTTCGACATTTATCAAATCAACAAAAGTTAGTTATTATTGAATTCATGCAAAATAATTTCTTTTCAAATTCTGTTAAATTTGGAGCGGGAATCTATTTTGGACATAATTGGCACTTGATCTAAATATGTCAAAGTTTTATATCATCGTTTTTTCTCAGTAATAATTTGAGTACTTGATAAATTTCCAACAACAAACTTATGAGTCTGACGGTTGTTTTTGTTCAAAATAAATTTGTAATTTTACTCCCCTTCACTGAAAAATTTTGCTGCAGCTTTGAATTGAAAAAAAGTGAAAAAATACTTCAATTCCAGATAATATAACTATATCCAAATCATTCCAATTCCAATATATCACTAATTGTCAAAGTTCCTACATATTAATCAGATATTATCTTTATTGTTAATTCTTTTACTAGCTGTAACCTGTCATAAACACGGATTTTTGTTTATATATCATATTTTCTCAATTCAAATGCATAATTCTTTCATCATAATGACACTTTTATGTTCAATAATGCTTGAACGTGAATTCTAATTCATATTTATTTTAATTCTACAAATTTCATATAAAATATTGCGTTATGAAGAAATATATAGATTGTATAATTCTCTAGGTATGAGAATTAATTTTATAAAACATTCATACTATGAAATCCATAATAAATATTGCATCATAGGATAATCTTACCTAAAGAATTATATAATTTGGTAATGTCCAATACCAACGGATCTGTTAAACCTTTTTATCAAATTTGGCCAGGTGCATCATTAAAATTTGAAATTAATTATCGTAGACATTTTTCTATGTTGAAGTCGAATATATGTCGAAGGCATATTTCCTCTGAAATGTCATGTTTTATTAGCATTCATTGTTTCATTATTAAAAATTAAATAAAAAACGGTTTCCATAATTTCCAAAAAAAAACAAAAAAATCATCATTTATACTCTTATTCATTTATTCCATACTATAATTTGTTAAAACAAATTCAAAAACAAAAACTTAAACAAAACTTAAAAATAATTATAATTTTTTTTCAAAACCCCAAGTTTTCAGTCAGAATTGAACAGATTTATTTATTTATTTATTTTCAGGCTAGGGATCAATATTTTGCTGAAATAAGCCGTGTCGTGAATTCGTGTTAAAAATAAAACAAAATATTGATTTATACTTTGAAGAGAAAGGAAGAATAAAGAAATTCAAAATGAAAATACGTCAGTGATCAAAAAGATAAAAGATGAAGAAGTTTCATTTAAATATTTAAATAAATAAATTTTTATTTAATTGAATTATTTATTATAGTAGAATAAAAATACAATAATTTTATCGGCATATTTCTTCAATGGTTGTTTTCTTTGTCTGGATAGTTTTCACACGGCGGCTTTCGCTATGCAATTTTGATGAGTTTCTGTGTTGCACCTTGACGATTTTTACGAATATATGAACGAAATAATGATTTTGTTGTTTGCAGGCTATAAGGTCCTAAGTTTGTGAATATTGGAGATTGGCATGAAGTGTAGGTACCAATATTGTAACGTCGCAACTTGAAATGATTATAAACTTTATAAACATTTGGGTGAAAAAATAGGGAACAATTTCGTTCTTGTCTAATAAATACACAAAATCAATAAATTGCAACTCTTCTGGAAGAAAAGCTCTTTGCAATATACAACGACCACTTAACTACTACTTCTGATTTTGACAATCGGTAGAATCGATCTAGTCGCTTTCCTTGTTTTAACTTGAAATTACTGGATACTCTCGATTAATAACTATATAAATTTGTTTTAAATTTCTTTTTCGACCTGATAATGTTTTCTTCAATATCTTTGTTATTCACTTTGTCTTCGCCTTTGCGTTTCGTTTTAATTTTGTTTTCTCGCCCGTTTTATTTTTTTGTTACTTATTCCAAGTTGTGTTTCGCTTTTATAGTTTGACATTTAATGGCACTTACAGATAATTATTTTGTTTTTGATTTCAAATACCAGCACATTCTCTTGTGTATCCGTGATTTTTCTATTATCTCTGAGAGCTGTCGAAATATACACATTTATTTGCTTTTCTTCCTTTTTATTTCTCAAACTTTCTCGGTGGTCCATTAGTTATCTCGGACATGCTGTCAAAATAAGGCAATTTCATTTTCAATCTTTATTTTTCAAATTGCAATTTTTAATTAAGAACGACTTTTTCGGATTTTATTGTTTTCTTTTCTTACTTTTTTTCTCAGAATTCTGGAACGATTTATCCATCAATTCATAAATTTAATCCTTGATCATTTTATTCATTTATTAATTATTTAATTTTATTATTTAGATAACCTCAATAGATCTAAGTGATCAACTAACAATTAATAACATTTGTTTGAAAATTTTAGATTCTTTGTAGACTCTTGTAGAAGCATGAAAATAAATGATGTAATTAGAATCTGCACACATGAATGAACAATAAAATCTTCATGGTGAAAAATGTTTCCAATAAAAATATTTGCAATAAGTGACCTGCTGCGTTCTGTTTAAATACTTTTTTCATAATATTTTTGGTTATGTTTTTAAAAAACTCAATTAAATGTCAAGCACCCAATTTTGAGTGAAAAATTTTCAAAAAATCGATTTGTTGAAATCAAAAATAAATATTTAAAATCATATTAAATATTTATTTTAAATTAGAAATAAGAGAATAATAAAATAATTAAAATAAATTTCTGTTTAAAAATAATAAAATATTTATAAATAACTATTTATGATATTTCATTCGCTTATATTACAATTATAAACCTAAATAAATATTAAAAAAAATTCTCATTAAGGAAATGATAATAATGAATTGAAAATTCTATTAGAAGACTAGAAAAATATTAAATTTTTACTGAAAACGTAATTAATTTATAACTTAAAATTAAGATGAAGTGAAAGACATCTCTAAGCTAAATATCCTAGAGAACCGGTTTAATGTGCTAATTATATAGTTCTTCATAATAATTATTTGCATATAATCCGTAAAAGCTCAATTACGTAAATACCGCAAAGTCAATGAGAGTTTAATCGAATTCCAGAATGGATATTGGTAGACAAGGAGAGTTACCGGAAAAAATTTCTCACTCAAACATAAATTATTAAAAAGTTTAAGTGATACTGTCTTGTTTAAAAAACCTAAAATGATTGACTTTTGCATGAAAAAAGCTTGAGATGATTTCACTAGAAATTCTAAGTTGGTTATAGCTTCAAAAAAAAACTAAAATAGTTTAATATTCAATAAAAATTCCTAAACTGGTACCATATCACTATAAAAATCATAAAATGGTATCATGTATGTCAAAACGTATAAAATGACATGTACAATTATCAAAAAACGTATAAAAGTAAAAAGACTAAAAAAATCTAATGTAAAATCATAATTTTTAAAACTCTCTCTATATCTCACTGTTTTACATTCTCTCAAAATTAGAATTTCAATATGCGTGATCAATGCTATGAAATATTTAATATTACTCAAAATCACATAGTTAAGAAATTACTTTGAAAGGGACATCGATTACTAAAATTTTGAAAATATTAATAAAATTGAAAATTTTCAAAAATGTTAATTATAGTACCTTTGATAGATCTGAAATTTTGAAAAAACGACGAATCTATCTGCCAAATTTCACCTCGATCCAATCACGGGAAGTGGGTTAATTTGCCGCCACAAGATTTGCGTGCCTCATACAAACATTCAAACACACAAAGTGAAGTTAGTAGAGAAAGTTAAAAAAGTTAAAATGATATAGCCTCACTCAAAAATCTTAAAATGACCAGAGATTAAAGTCAATCCCAGGCCATTTCATACCACACCTCGGGATTTAGTAAACTAATTCACAATCCTCGTTACTTTATAATTAATTAATTTGTTATGTAATCAGTTGTTTATATTTAATTACTTAATTTATTTTAACTAAAAAGTCAAATATTCAGTTTTTTCGGTGAATTTTTTAATAATAAAATCTGGATAATTGAAATTTGTTTCAAATAATAAATAGATTATATTCTTTTATTTATTTATTTATTTATTTATTTAATCATCTCGATAATAAGAAATAATTGAGCACTGCTCGCATTCACAATGGAAAGTCTAAATAAAATCAGCAGATTTCAATTACCAAAAGTTGACATCTAAGTCACGTAATTGTCGAAGAAAAAAATTATAAATTTATAAAATAAAAGTAAATACATTCTGATTGCCGTAGCAGCTCGTCGAGTTTATTTTTGAATTCGAAAGAGTTTAAGAGTCTAAGAACCAGAAATTTATAATATTTTTATGTCACGACTGAAATTTGCAAACAAACAACTTCTGACTTAAAAATAGTTTAAAATCATTAATTAATAATTAAATGTCGGCAAAATACTGATTTCATAGATCATAAGATTTATAAAATAAATAGACATCTGTAATATAACTATTGTCATGTCTTGTTTTATGCATATTTGTTGTCTTTCTCATTTTAGTTCCTCTAAAAAAGTCATATTAGAAATTTGATTAAGACTTACAGAAAAAATTATAATAACTCCCCAACAAGGAAAAAAGGAATATGATCAGAATAAATTTTACGATGTCACTCGTGAAGATATAACCACTGTTGCTTAAAAAACATTAGATCTTAACGGAAAATATGATAAATCAAATGCTAAAATAGTTATATCCTTTTTCTATAAAAACTTGTTAATCGTTTTAACCATTAGCCTGTCCATAATGTGCACAAATTGTGCAGCACAATAGGGTCATTTATAGTTAAATACTTTCTGTGAAAAACTAAATTTGCAAATCAAAAATTATCCATTAATAGTAATACATTATACATTCAAAATTGTGTGACATGTTTTAAGTAAGTAAGTTATCTGTAAATGTATTAGATGAGACAGTTGAAATAAACGTATATAATTATATCAGGATGTATTTAATCCAATATTGAGTTTAATTTTTCACGTGCTTTTGACTGCATGCCACAAATGTATATGATTCAAGAACTGTTCATATTGTTCTGCCTATAGCAGATTCATTTTATAAATGGTGTAACATTATCCATTTATTATGAGAGTATGAGGATACTATAAGAAAATTATATGGACAGCAAAAAGTTTAAAATGTAATATTATTCAAATTATGTTCTAACAAAATACAAAAATATTATTAATATTCTGAAAATTAAAATTTTGTCAAATTTATTTCTATGAAATTAATTATAATTTTTGAAATTAATTTGAAAATCTTAAAAAATTTTAATATTTCTTAGCTTTTATTGCAGTAGAATTAATATAATAAAACAATATAATTTAGATATCACATTCCTATCAGCATCTGAATGAAACAAAAACGTTTTATTCAACCTTCGTACCAAGTACACATTCATCCAACTATACCGTTCGCAATGTGGAACCCCACAAGGTCTATCAAATATGTCTCATGGTAATTTCCAGAGACTTTAAATTGATTCAGTTGAAAAATAAAACTCAAAACCTTCCGATTTTCAACAAATCTTCCAATATATCTCCTACAAAAATATGTTTGAACTCAATTATTAAAGCCAATCATGTTCAAGCGATAATCAGTTGTCTAGTTGGTGTTGTTGTTGCACTACTTCTTATAGCTCTCATCATTGTCTTATGTCGTCTTCATCAACATTGGACAAAAAGTAGATTAATTAAAAGTGAACTCAGAGGTTCAAACAGAGATTACTATGAGAGACATAGAAACAGTGAATCGACTCCCATAGATGATTATAGTGGCTATGATGAATGCGAAAGTAGTTGTACAAGTCAGATGATTGCTGAAGGCCTTGCATGGTCTCCTAATAGTTCATTAAACAGTCAATTAAATCTTAATATTCTGAGGTCGAAATCAAGCTTATATAATCACAGTAATTCACATCCGTCATCAACTCCGAGAATAATGGAAGAAGATCCATTCTTCGAGGCTTTTGGAGAAAAAGTGAGAAAATAAATTTTTAATGATTAAAATTATATTAAATAAATAATGATTTTAACAATTTCAAATCCAACGATAATTTGGTATTAAAAGGTTTTTTATTAAAATCCTAATAAAAAAGCATGAAATATTTATTTAAGCTAAGATCTCAAAAACCTCATTTTAACAAAGTTTTAACATTGATATCTATCCTGTTAACCGATTAGTTTTTATAAAGCCTAATTTCTGTGTGCTTAATTATTTTCAGGCGTTGACCCGTATTTCAACATTAGCAGGTAAGTATGCATGTTTTTAATTTAAATGCAAATTTTATATATGCGTCAAAAAGAGTTATTGAAAATATTTACGGTGGAACCCCGTTAAACGGGTCCTAATTTTATGCGATGAGTTATTGTACTCCATATTTTGAGAAAAGAAAGCAAAGATATTTTCTTGAACCCGATTATTTAGCAATGTCATTTTGGACCTCAATACTTATAAAGATATTCGTGAAATATAAATGAATTATAATATTTAGTAACTGTATTGCCTGAAACATGTACATACAATTTTATTTTAATTATTTAACTTAAAATTACAAATGCGTTATTAAAAATAACAAATATTTAAATTTTGTTTTAATAACATTATCGCCACCTTTTTTTACAACTGCACATAAGAAAAATAGGATGTACTAGGACTCTGGAATTGTAACAACTTGTGTGACATGGCACCTCTATATCGAATGTATAATTGCATCAACATCAATCTTTCTGTTCTTTATATATATTTTTATTTATTATCAGTGTTCAAAGTTCACCTAATGAAAGTATCAGATCGCATTTCAAATTTTAAAAGAAAGACTAAACCATTGTTATAGAATCTAGAGTAGTTCTCAAGTGTGGCCACCAACAAACGTTTCATAGTAAATATTGATATTTTAAAAAAATACAAATTAATTTATAAATTTTAAATTTATTGAATTCACAAGATTTTTCCAGCATTTTGTCTAGTTGTTTAAATTTAGTAATCGCGTTATTTTATTGGCGAGGGATTATTCAAACATATTCGGTTAAGAGAGTAAAGTTTTGACTGTTTTTTTGATAATATTTGGAAGCATGTGTATATTATTGTATTTTGTATTTTTCTAATTTTAAAGGTAAATTGATATAACCCTGTCAAAATGGATATAAGATTTTTTTAATCAAAAAAGAAAAAAAGGATGAAAGTGAAGCAGGACCCAGCAAAGATGTTAACACCAGTGATGAGAATACTTCGAAAATATTAAATCCAACTAAGCGAAGTCGTACTTTTCGGGAAGAGAAAAGAAAGTTTCATAAAGAATGGGAAGAAATGTATTTGGTTGTGCAAAATGAGAATGTACAAGACCACATAGTGATTTGACCATATTGAGTGATTTGCAAAACTGAAATTAATCAAATTAAATCATAAGCTATGGAACGGCATTATAAGATTCATAAAGATGAAGTTACAAAAATGGCCCACCCCAAATTTACGAAGAAATTTAATAGAAAAATTAACACTGAACTTATTTTACAAAAAAAGTAATAAGTACATTTTTAACACAAAATGATGATTTCTATCTGGGATCTCTCAAAGTTAGTTATTTAATTGGAAAACATCGAACAATTTCAATTTGAATTACTTATAAATAAATAAAAATCAATATGCTTAAATGTTGTCTTTTATTGAATATATACTTATAAGTTTATTCAATTTTGTGTAAATACAACTATTTTTACCTCATTCCAAAATCCATATTTGGTGCGGACACGAGTCATTTCCATAGGACCATTAATGTCTGTAATGCGTCCACAGCCAAATTTTACTTGAGAACCACTAGACCAATATCGAGATTAACATCCAGTTTAATGCGTGAAAATCTTTCCTATGCGCCGATTTTACATTTAGTTATGGCCATTTGTTTGCTTTTGCCGATTTCAGTTGTGGAAATGGAAAAAATACGAAACGAAGCGCATAAGAACTTTAGAAATATATTTAATTTGTGACTCACCTTTTTATAATTAGTTTAAATTTTGAAAATCTTGTCCCTATCAGGTCTACGAGGAATCGTGAAGTAATTAAAAAATTTTAGGCACTGAATTTGTTTTAACAGAAGATTATGAGCTACCAGTAATCACATTATCAAAAATACGTTTTTGGTTACGTATTCGATCACTGTTTTATGACAGAAATTTTTTATTTTAAAATCAAATGTTACATTTTCCTTACCTGTTCAACGCTTGTGACTAATATATCTAATATATCCACCATGGTTAAAGCCAATTATTAGAACATTTAATGAATACTAGCTATAACCCTTCAAAATTGACGGAATCATGTTATCAATACAAATTACATTTAAAAAGAATTAATGGTCCGAATTGGACAAATTATGCATCATTTGATAAGGGAAACACGATTTTTAGATAACATTAAAATAAAAATGCCAATTGGGGATTTTAATTAAGTGTTATTCCATAATCACTCATTCACATACATAGAGAATTATGTATAAATTTTCTACAGTGTTTCGGAACTGCAGCCATCTGGACATAAACAAGGATTTAGAACAGTCTTTATCAAATTATTTTGATAGCAAATTAATGGATAGTATGTTTATTACATATACCTTAATAAAATTTTGACTAATTTATAATTTTCATCGGCATAGCCCTTCTTTTCTAGCATTAATTCCAGAAATAAAATTATCGCCAGTAATGTCATTATTGCCATTGACATTTCCGCTTCTTTTAGTTGTTCAATAATTCTTATATTATTTAAGTTAGATATCCTGACCGTATAACATTTTCTCTTCTTTAATATTCTTTTATGCAATAATTATATCAATTATGATAAAAAATTCTTGCTACTTAACAAATTGAGTAGTTGGCGCTTGTCGCAATATCTAAAGATTCATTTTCAATTTTGAGAATTCATTATTTATTTTTATAAATTGTGAATAAATCCAAAATTATATTCCCCTCTCCTTTGTCGTACCATCTAATAATCATTTATTTGTTAATCTTGTTTTATAAGCCATATGTATAGAGCCTAGTGGTCTTAAATTATACTTTTTTGACTATTGACACATAATTTTAATGAATTTTAAGTTTTTTAAAATTTTTTGTTTGTTGTAGTTTGAATTTATTGACCATGTGTTTTATATGTTTTAATCCCAGTAATTCTTGTTAAATAATTTAAATGAATTAATTAATGAAATTAATTATAACTGCCCTGGAGATTTTACCTGAGCATAACTGAATAATGAACAAAAGAAAAAAATACCATTTGTGCCAATTTTATAATTCCTATGTACACCGTAGATTTTTTTTCATAAATAAATATTTTAAAATAAAACATTATTTTTTTAAAATTAAAAATACACTAAGTACCTTTGGAGTCGGATAAATATATTCCTTGATATATTACACAATATTATAGATTTTGTAAAATTTTAAACTAAATTAGAGTGCTTTTGTATTTATTGTTCTCTTTTAGCTAAATAATAGTTAAAAGTAAAATTATAATTAAATTTTATTAATTCAAATAATAATATACTCGATAATATTGTTCAAACAAATCTGCTGAGGAAAGACCTTCAATGTAGTAATGTATAAATAAGGAATTCAACAAATCACATCAAACAACAATATATCTTCACACAATCTTTAATTAAATTTACAATAATATTAATTAGTGTAATTAATCACTTTAATTAATTAAGTAAATTACATTTTCACATTTCATTTATAATAATACCAATATATTGTTTTCTTTATTATTTATCAATATTTATTTTGTTTATATAAAAAACATCTTTTATAAAATTTTCAATCGAGTTTCTATTAAAAATATAATTTATATAAAATAAATTAATTTTATCATTTAATATAGTATAATTAATAAATAATTGTTGTTTTAATTATGAACTATTTCATTTAGCGAATTTAAATATTAGTTCTAATGACTTCGTTTTTTTGTAAAACAAGCATACAATGACAACGATTTTAGATTAAATTATATAGAAAGAATAATGGATTAGAAGCAGTATGACAAACTCAAATCTAACAGACTTTCATACTCTAAAAGTATTTTGTCTAATTATAAGGAAAGACATTAAGAATATAAATTTCAGTAAACTATTTTAATTTATTGCAACATTGGAAAATTTAAGCCCTTCATTAATAAAAAATCACGAATTTAGGATGTTTAACACTTTAACCATTAGACTATTCTGCCGACATTATTAAACGAAAACATATGGATGATTTCAAAGGAATTAAATTAAATTCGTTGAGCTTGAGGCGGTTTCCCTTAGGGTCAACTGTCCTTAGAATCAAACGAATGTTTTTATTTTGTCACTGAACATCAGAACAATTGTGATTATTCCTATTCTGATTATTTCTACCTAATAGTGATAACTGAACAAAATAATGCAATTTATGAATGTATAAATTAACAAAAACCAAATCATATTTAGTAAGTCTAAATAAATTTTCAATTTTAAAAAATCATTCCCTCGGGTATTTTTATTTATAATTTTCATTAACATTTCCTTTTACGTAATTTCTATTTTTTGCATGCCTCTAATTTTAACCAATTTTCGTTAATCGAATTTTTGGTAAATAATAGAGAGAGCACTGTATTTTAAATTTCATAAACATTTAGAATATTTAAATGTGTTATTATTTTAATAATAATAATAATAATAATAATAATAATAATAATAATAATAATAATAATAATAATAATAATAATAATAATAATAATAATAATAATAATAATAATAATAATAATAATAATAATAATAATAATAATAATAGTAAATTTTACATAATTAAATTGAATTAACCTTTCCAAAGCTGCCAATTATATTTCTCAATCAACTACAATATGAATATTATTATTATCAATTTCAATTATTTATTTATTACATTTTTAAAAACATTTTCCATGTTATTCTTAATTAAAACTCTGTCACGACATTTAAAGATTCTAGCTTGCTTATTTTCAATATTATGCATTAATTATTTCCAATTTTTTCATTAGAAATCATGTGCTTTTTCATTCGTTATAATTATCAATTTGTTTTCAATTAATAATTTATTATCTCAGTTGAAATTATTTCACTTCGTTATCAATAAACAGAAATTTCTGCGATGAAAATCAGATTCAGACACTCGAAAAATAAATTCCGAAATATAAAAAGTACATACATATTTATTTTGTTCAATAAATATTTGGGTAATAAACAAATTAAATATGAGAATATAATTTAATTAATTAATTAATTAATTAAATTATTAATGACTAAAAAAATATAAATATTAAATAATAATAATAATAATAATAATAATAATAATAATAATAATAATAATAATAATAATAATACGCTTAATAAATAAATAATTAAAAAAGATAGATTGATAAGTAAATAGATGTGTGTAATTTTTTTATATTTTTGTATGCTTTTCTTTATCTGCTATTATTTATATTTACATTTTTACTTTCTAGATTATCTGACATTTTTGTTTAACTGCCAAATTTATACAATTGGGAAATAAACATAATTTAAATACTTGTGAAATAAACATTTTTTATTTAAAAATACACTTTGTAGATTTTAATAATTAATAATTTTAATAATTTTAATCGTAACCCCACATTTAAATTTTAAATCCAAATTTTAAAAATTCATTTATTTTTCTCAAAGATATTTTTGTGAAAATTTTTCACGATTCAATTTTAATTACAATTTCAAGCAACTGTTTTTATCAAAAGAAACTCGTCTGGAAATCGCAAATTAATCAACAGGTGAAATGATTTTATAACCAAAACTAGATTGACATGCCAGATCAAAGAGAGAAAAAATTTAATTTTTGCTATATCACTTTTGAAAAAAATTTGATCAAAATATTTTTCGATGAAAAATTATCCAATTATGAACTTTATTAATCATTTTTTGACAGATCCCCGAATCTAATGATATTGACAGTCACGCTCAATTGAATCTTTCGCAAAATCCAGATTCATCAGTTATGCGATCGATTGCATCGCCGTTCTTTGGAACGGCGAGCACGTCAACGATCAATTCCATAAATTTTGATCCGTCTGCGACAAATTGTCAATGTCAAACTGATTCCTCAATTGTCTATAATCAGTCAACATGTGAAGATGAGAAAAATATGTCTAATATATATTTGAATGAAAGTAGCAATTCTGATCTTGTCTTGCAATTAATAGATGAGGTGTAAAATTTAGAATTATTGTTATATATTATACATAGATATATAATCAATTGTAAAAAATCCTATGTTATAGTTAGTAGTAAGAAAAATCTTTATTAATTTCTGAAAGTTTTATTTTTAATTTTTATAATTATTATTAATTAATAATTAATATTATTTTTTATAAAAAATTTGTTTATTTTAAATTATCACATATATTTTGTTATTTATTATTTTATATTTATTTTTTTGATATGTTAAATATTATTTATTTATTATTTTCATCAATTAATACATTTTCTCTTCATTTTCCTAGTACAATTTGATGAGTAAATTAATATAATTATATGAAAATGAAAAGAAAATAAATTGAGAATATTCGATCAAAAATGGAAAATATTAAAGTTTATAATAATATTATTAAAAACAATTATTCATATTGTTCTTATAATTAATGGTTATTATAATTATTAATAATGTTGTTAATTTATTAGTCGAAAATAAATATCACAAATAGCAAAATAAAAATCAAAATGAATTATTGAAAAATCAAAATAAGAGGTCAATAAAAATTCTGTTCTAAGATAAATAAATATTTGTTTTTATTACTAAATTAAAAATTAAATATTTTCTTAATATTTCTAGCTAATGATTGAAACATTTTTTGAAACCTATGGATAATTTATTATCATATAATCACGTTGGTTTTGTTGTCATGAAAAAGTTTTGTTTATTGGTAAACATTGAAATTGTAATGTTGATAGAAAACCTAAACAATAAATATCACAAAATAATCTACAGAAGAATTTCAACAATAAATGCTTTTATACTTTCACTCAAAATACAATTCACCAATTTATTTTGGTAAATCATTTGAATGTCTCTGATGGTGTCAATTACTTCCTTACAGAGTCAGCCAGTCTCCAATATGACACTTTCCAAAATAGCATTAACAAAATTATTCAGAATTGATATTACTTTTTTAGAAATAAATAATCTTTCGAAAATATATATCGAGTAACATTTTTTCCTTTTCTTTTAGTTTTCTTGTTTTATGCTTGCAAATTAGGCCTCGCGTCTTTCTATCCAGCTTTTATACAACTTCCAGCTACATATCAAATTTTAATTTTCAAATATAAATTCATATTTTCTAAATAAGCACTACAAAAATAGATTTATCGGTTGAAAATACTGTGACAATACGTTAATGTATTTTAACTACCCAAATATCGACGTACTTCTCTATGTCGTTTCATTTTAACCCTTTTCTCTTACATTTTGACCAATTTCTTGGATATAAAAATTTTCGAGGAGTTGCTATGGGTCTCCCAACCCATTATTGTCCACAGACCGGTACAGATAAATTTTCAGGATCACTGAAAATATGATTCTTGTGAACTTGGAATTTTGGAAACATGTAATATTTTACGTCAATAAAAAACTAAGTAATTAAAAAACTTGTAACAATTGTAACATTGTGTGTGTACGTGTGCTTGTTTATGAATGAAATATATAATCCAATCACAATTCACGTGTAATGCTACCAAGAAGAAGATTGGTTATTTAATTTAATTAGAATTATTATTACTAACAACTAGATTTCGTAAATTTTTTGAGTATATTACTTTTTACATAAAATGATAAAATTTTCAATTAGTTAAAACTTTTAATATAAACTTAACTTTTGTTGACATATTGAAAATTATTTACTACTCACTATCAGTAATTGAATTGAATTATAGAGATAAAATAAGGTACTTTCTTAAAATAATGTAAAATAGGGTGTAGTACCAATAAAATGATATAGAAATACACGTTATACTTTGTAATGGTGTTTCTCAATCGTTTCACTTTCGCTGCACATTTTCCAAACAAAAATTATTTTGCGGCGTGCCTACATAAGTTGTAGAAAAATAAACTTAATAATAAATGGAAACAAAGAATTATTTTAATTATGCTAACATTATACAAACAGTTTTTTATAATAAATTCATATAATAATTATTTTTAAATATAAAGACAAAAACTCAAAATAAAAATCTAAGCTTTATATTCCACAGAAATCCGGAGAACTCATTAAGAATTCAACTTACTCGGTGAGGTTGAAAGAAGAATTTCATTAAATATTTTTTGACAACAATAAAATAACTTAAATTAATTATAACAATATAACAGAAACTGAAAAATAAGTTTTACGATTTCATTTAACATTAAGGAGCTGCAACAGACCCCTTGAGAAACACTGCAATATGTGAAACTCAAGGAAAATTTTGTTATGTTTATGATTTGGGAGTAATTTGTTCTATTATACATTGAATTATATATATATATATATATATATTTGTGACTTCTATGAGGTTTCTTTATTTTAGGCATTTTATACTTATCAAAATAATAAATGTCGCGCACTCTACCTCTTTTGTTGTTCTAAAATATGAAAAAAAATTACTTTAGAAGTAAACATGTGTTAATTGCAAAAATGATTATTACGTATCACTTACATTTTTATCCCTGTACGCAATCAAGAAAATGTTTAAGTCAAATTCCATTTATTAAAACAAGGAAAAGGAAAAGTGTCATTTCGGCTTATTTTTTATAGCAAATCAAAAATAATCTAACTGTGTTTTCCGACTAAAAATTACAAATTTTAATTACATAGGATCCCATATTGCTTGATAAGTATTTTTCGCCATGGATTTTGTAAAGTAATAAATTATTAGAACCTTCTGGAGTCTTTACTATCAATTCTTGAAAGTTTCAGTCCCTCATGAATTTAATAATTTAAATACTTATTTATATTCCGAGAAAGTGTTTCATGAATAAAATATAAACTTTATAATGTAAAAGCCTAAATTTATTTGACTTAATTGACAATTTATGAACAGATTTTTTTATTAACCTCTGTAGTGGTTTATTTCATCAAACGAAATGCGCTCCTCGGCGGCGAGTTTTGTTATCCGCTAGCGTATATACGTCTTGGGCATAGTGTTACATAAAAAATAATATCTTATTGGATGATATTTATTAAGATAATATGTTAACAAAAGTAATATTTATGATATATTTTTATTCGTCTTATGCGTTTTGTAATGCATATGTTGATGACATATATATCCGTCATAGCCACTTAAGAGGTTAAGATTACTTTTATAATTTGTTGAATACATTAGAACATAGTTCTTGAACCCGGATTCCTTTGGACTTCTGAGAGTTCCCCGGAATATTTTATGCACGAAAGAGTACACTCAATAAAGATTGATTTATTTTTGAAAGTTTAACATAATGGAGACCATACCTTTGATTCTCAATAAGTAAAAGTGGACTTTAAGCGAATTTCCGTTGAAAAAACCTCCCTAAAACTTGTTGCATTAAGAAACCTAAATTTTAAGGTTATGTGAGTTTTAATGGTCTGAAAAGGTCAAGTAGCTCTGCAATATTTTCAATTCGAAATTTGACTATATTTGCATTATAATTGTTGGAAACAAAAATTGTTTTTGCAGTAAAACTTTGTTGAATCTTTTTTTGGAATTATTTTTCATTAGTAAATTAATTATTAACAAAATCAAATTGATTATGTCGCATAATTATTTTTCAATTCAATTAGGATAAGTGCTTTTTGTTGCTGGAAATCCTTTGAATTATGCAGTTATTTGTCAAGTTTTCCTAATAATATATGCCCATTATACAGTTTTTAAATATCAAATTATTAGAAAAGATAAGTCTACTTTTATTTTTTATCTTCCTTGCTGCTAATCTTTATTCACTTTCCTTTTTCTTCATTGCTTCAAAAACTAAGGATAAATATAACACAAAATATTTATCAATAGTTTAAAAAGAAATGATAATAACAAAGAGACTTTATTTTGCTTGAATTTAAGTTTGTTGTTTGTTTTAATAATCGAAAGTTTTGTTATATTTGTTATATCAAGTCAATTAAATTTGAAATAATGAAAACGTTAGTAGTAGGAAAGAAATTTTTTTAAATTTTCTTAGTAGAGACTACTTATGATATTATTTATGTGGGATAGAGAAAAGTCCAGGTCATAAAAATAAATTTGATATGTATAATTATCACATGAAAGGGGTGCATAAAACAGAGTCATTATAATACATTTTAGACAAATAATCAAAAGAAAAGATATCCTAATAAAATATTTTCCATTGGCATTGTATTTATTAAAAAGCTTGTAAATAAAACGGTGTTTTTGATATTCAAGAATTTTTGGCAATGCCTTTCTCAATTGAATATTACCTATTTATAATAGAAATTTAAATGAAAATAAATGAAATAAATATTTAGATGCCGTGAAATAATTCGAATGAATTTATCTTTATTATAAATATATACACTAAATTTATAATATTAAATATCAAATAATAAGTCTATTATAGCAATATGGTGACATCGCTTAAAATATGAAAATTCATTATTAAGTTTTGTTTCAATAATAAATATTGTGAAAATCGTGTGATTGTTTTGAAAATTGTTATTATGAATAAAAATAAGAATTTGAATAAGTTTAATAAGTGCATTTTAAATATTTATTTTCAAGAATATTTTGAAAAATTCAATCGTCGAAATGAAATAAAATTCAGTTTCTAAAAGTTAGGCAAATCAATAATTATTGATTTTCCTAGAGAAAAACAATTTTCTTTTCAACGACAATTGTTTTCAGAAAATGTATTTTTAAGGAGATAAAGAAAACAATTCTGCAATTGTTTTAAATAAATAAAATATAATAAAAATTAAAACATATATATATATATATATATATATATATATATATTCTTCAGAAATTTAATAAATGCTAAAAGTAATAGAAATTTTATCATTATTTATTTTCCCAGCATATGTTGTTTACGATGAAATATTTTCCATATTCTGTTTATTTATTTTCAATAAGAAACACAATTACGGTGTGACAAAGCTAATGCTAATATATATAATTTAAAATATTATTATTATTATTATTTATAATAATAATTAATTAATTAATTAACTGAATTATTTATTAAATTATTATTAATATAGACCATTAAATTTAAAATTGAAATATGATAATTAATGTGTTAAAAAGAAATTTGTAGACGAAATAATTTTATCAAAATTATAGGTTTGAGACGTTTTCAATTAACTTATATATGAATAATGAAATGTAAGTATAAAGAAAAAAAACTAAAGTAATTTAAATTTTTCCAATCTTATGTAAATTGAGTTTGATTTAAATTAGATTATTCTATTTTGTCATTAATATTAATCAAATTTAATTCGAAATTTAATCTTTTTAAGTATAACACGCCAGAGTTTGATTTTGTAAAAATAAATTTTCAAAATATAATTTAAAAGTTAATTTTAATAATTTATTTCTTTATTATTATAATTTATTTATTTATTTTATTTTATTTTTATTAAATAAATTTATTTAATTGTTTGCATTCTATTTGAATTAGATTGTTAATTAATAATTGTTAATAAAAAAAATCATTAATATTTTTATTTAAAAGAAGAAGTATGAATTCTAAATAAACTAGAAATTATAATATTAAATTTATTTATTTACAATATGGAAATCATATTAAATACTAAAAATCACCATTTGAAGACTCTAAAAACCTATAGTAAAAGAAAACATGATTTAAAGGTCAAAATAAATTAATTAAAAAAGTATTTGCAAATTTGTTGCTGATCTAAATTAAAAATAATATATAAAAAACAAATTTAAAACATTAAAATTAATTCCGTGAACATTTATTTACAAATTCATGAACGGGCATGAAGAAAGTGATTGTTACATTAAATCTCTTGTTCGTCCATGTATTGAAGAACATTCATCTATGAATTTCTTGAAATGAAATAGTCGATTCTGATGAAGTTTCTGGCACTTTCTCGTATATTTTTTTATAATTTATTAATTTTAAATTGAAAATTTTTTGCCTATTGAATGTCCGTATGATAAATCCATGTCCCATAGTGTGTATTTTTTATTATAGAAATTTTGTGAACCGTGTTTGTATGTATTTATTTATTTTTCTTCCAACAGCAATTTTTTCTATCTTTCTATAGTGTAATTGCCAATTTAATGTCACCTTGCTAATTCAATGTCACACCTGGCTATGACACACACATATTTATTATAGGTAAGTTAATATTTATATTATTAAATTTGCAAATCAATGGTCATTCGATGATAATCAATTGCCGGTTGGTGTATTAATTTGTGATTATCAATAAAGATTTCTTTTGTCCAGTGTTATTTGTGGATCGGCCAAAGACACGCTTGGAGTCAGAGTAAAACATTTAACTTTATCACCAAACCAATAACCCAACACTATGATGATATAATACAATTTTTATTCATAATAACACGAAAAACTTCGAGGTCAGATAAAAAAATGATGAATTTGTCTGACGGTTTAAAAACTTGTTACTTTTACATTTCAATTGAAAATGAAGAGACATCATTTAGTAATCTGCTTGGTGGGTAGTTTAGAAGAAATCATTATTTAACTATTTCTTTTCAACTGAATAACTAGCTAAGTATTTATTTGACAAATAAACCAAGTGGTGCTGAAGACTTTAAGTTCCTCCCTAATGGTTTTCCATTTGGCACTTTATGATTCTTTCCCTTTTAAAAAGAAAATTAGGAGTAACTATTTATTTTATATTTTCGAATTGTCACCCTAAATAAACAAGAAATATTTATGTGTGAGATTCAGTTGACTAGTCCTTTAGAAATTTATTCAAACTATATCAAAGGAGAAAAGGGATATAGCATCAAGAAAAATTAATGCATGTTGCATGTTTTTCAAAACGGTAATTTTCAATATGTTGTTGCTTTGGAGTCTCTTAATAACTTATTACAAATCACTTAAAACACGCTTTTTATTGTTGTCGTAGATTACATGTTTATTAATGTCCATCTCTAAGAAACTCGTGAATGCGAAATGCCTCCGTGCAGATCTTTTTTGCAGCCATTAAATAAAATAAAAATTATAGAATGTGCAAAATAAAAATGCATTCATAAAAATTCATCATAAAATGCATTTAATATTTTAAAATGACCCACTGCCATTTTTATTTAGATTTATTTACTTGTATGAATTAGTACTGATGATTGTAGTCGAAATTGTTGCTTACCCCTTGATGAAATAGTGTTCATCATAGACATGTGTATTTTACTCTTGAAAGAAGTGAGTGCAGATATGTAACATATGTTCCTTCGTTTCCATGTGTCAAATAACAAATAATCTGCAAATCTCAGGGTTCAGTTCATTCTGTTAAAAATAATTTATTATTAGTAATATTTAGAAAATTCAACTCATTTTTT
Organism: Schmidtea polychroa; assembly: GCA_959609185.1. NCBI lineage: Eukaryota > Metazoa > Platyhelminthes > Tricladida > Dugesiidae > Schmidtea > Schmidtea polychroa. The sequence goes on from CAUHTR010007296.1 coordinate 161,239, forward strand.
AAAATATTTATAAATTTTGTTTAAATTAAGTAAGAAAAAGGCTTTAAAAATTTTTCAAAAAATACTAGTCATGAAAACTTTCCAAGATTTTTTGATAATAATTATCAGAGTTGGTGAAATATATTGGATCTATTAAGCATTTATAATTACAAAATCCGGAAGTTAAATTGTAATAAGATATATATTATGAACGATGGACTCTATTCACGCAGACGCGTTCTTCATTTAACTTATTGTTATCAACCCATCATTCTAATGTGCAGTGGCTACACGTACGCAGATAACCTAATATTGATGAAAGTTCATGCAGACTATGTTCATTTTCCTTGTTTTGTTTGAGTGTAAGGGACAGTTGTTCCCTTAGCAGACAGACCCACTAGTCAATCTACACTTTTTCGTTTAACTGTTTCGACCCACTTAATCTCTGATTAAAATAAAACAAAGTCGATCAATGGCATCGAAGAAAGCTGTGAATGTAAATAATTGCGAAGATCGTGTCAAACAGTATCCAAAAAGAACTTTACATGCTGATTGTGAGAAATTATTTTGTTCGTCGTTTAATGTGACTCTCGGTCATACACGCAAAGCATCAATTAATCGACATTTAGAAACTGAATCTCATGGAATTAAAAGGTTTCTGAAGCTCGAATGGAAATAGCCGCCAAGAAACAATGTACGATAGTTAGGTCAAAGAATGTTGATATGTTCGTAATGAAAGCCATTTATAGTTTTTTGTCAGCCAGGCTTCGATTTTTTTGAAAGCAGTACCACTCTTTGACCCACAGCAGGTCAAATTTTTTAAGGTTCACAGGATTTATTGAATGCATTCTCGGTCTTAAAAACAATTATGAAATAACAGTCTACAAAGAATAAGTGTTTAAAGTAAGAAATTTTACTGTTCACTATTTGTCTATTCATAACTCTACCCTACTGATAACGAATACCATTATGCTTCAGAATGTTGTAATTTATAATTTTATATTGTTACATTTATAATTCTTTGTAAAGACGTAACAGAAGGCTTTAAAATAAAAATTTTATTCGCCAACCCTATTGAAAATTAAATTTTTGAATCGAATAAACAAAAGATTTTTATTTTAAGTAAAATATTACCTTTGAGTAACTTACAATATTACATCTGTCAAGATCAGTTAAAATATATTCGTTCTTGTCATTTGATATCGTCGAATACAATTATCTTATTATCACTAAGTAAACTAATATTGACCAAAAATATTCCGTAATTTACCACACCACATACATGCACACACATATACAATCACATACACACATACAATGCTCATGCACACACAAAGCATACATTTAATTACATAAATATATCTTTTACTTTTCCCAGCGATAACAAAACAAATACCTACTCAGCACACATAAAGTAATTTATACCTGCAAATATGTAACGTCGAATGAAAATTGAAAGGGAAGCCAAACAAACAACAATACAAACACACTCTAATATACACACAAACCAGTTAAAATAAGTTTTTATGGAAAATGAATTGTCTATTATTTTGTCTGCATTTTCTTTCCTGGGCATTCTTTTTACTAATCCTCTATATTGATTGCTCATTACGCGTTTCAAAAGATAAATTTTCAACAGCAGCTCTCATTCATAAATTTGATTTTGAATCTCACTCAACGAAAGATATTTATTGACAATGACATCTCGATATTTGATAGACATTGAAAACCGAAAATCAAAAATAATTCAGTAAGTATATTTTTTATTTCATTTTAGCCTTTTTTAACTGTCACTAAATAATATCCATTCATATCATTTTTTATTAATACATTTAATTATTTTTAACGATTATTTACAATCACTTTTTGGATTAATTAGTATTTTTATTAGATTAATTCTCATTGTTTTGTCATTTATTTTAGGAAAAAATCGAAAAAAAAAATGCAAAAACTAAAATTTACTATTCTATATAATGTACACTAGCAAAAAGTTTTGGGAATTCTGGAATTCTATAAGGTGTTTATTGCGGATCTTGTGTAAGGAAGATAATTGAATATTACGGACAATATATTCTGTCCTTTCGAATTTTTTTCATAATTTTTCAACCATATCATGAGAACAAAAACATAGACTCAAACGTGTCCCCAATAGACATATTCCAATATAGCTCACATTTTGTACTTACTACTAGTTTTAGTACTTACCTAGGTATTTAGTATTTTAGTACTTATGTTACTGTTATCGCCCTGTCGCCTATAAAATTTTAAAACTGTAAAGAAAACCGTGAAAGAATAATTTATTCTAATGGTAGATAGAATTCAGTCATATTAAGAAGAACATTGCTATATATGGACCTAGTATCTTTTGATCGCTTCTGCATTGTCTCTTGTTTCTTTCCGTCGCCAATTACCACAGACATTCCACATGTTCAGTTTGAACTCCAGTCACTGGACCCACAAAATTGTGATTGTGTTTTATTGTCTGATGAAGGCAATTTGGCTGAAGATGTTCGTTCCCTCAGTTAGGTGATGCAAGCCTTTTCGTTGGTAAGTCTTCAAATAAAGCACTTTAAGTTTTCCATTTAAGTGTCAGAATGATCTTGAAAAATGTTAGGATAAATTAAAACTAAATTATTATTATTATTATTATAAGAACTTTTTTTTCAAATTCCATCACTGATTTCTTTTCCATTGACATTGTTTTTATTAAAAAGCTTGACTATGAATCAGTAAATATATCAAAAACATAAATTATTATTGTTAATTATTTATTATTTGTCAATCGTTAATTTAATAGGTTGACGGCTGATAACAGGAAAGTACCCGGATTTAATATTATGTAATTGAATAAAAAATTGCTTTTAACTTTTTTGGACTTTATAATTTACGCATTTCGAAAAATATATAAAAGATTCGAAAACTTTAACCCAGCGCTAAATACGCAACCTGATAAATGTGGCCCGGATAATTGAGTATCCACTGTATCTTTTAAAGTTTTTATTAACATCTTTTATTATAAACATTATTTTATAATGTATTATTAGTAAATATTTTATAAAAATTACGAAATTGTTTTTCAATCAATCTCATAAAAACGACAACAAATTTTGAAAATAATTTAGAACAAATTTACAGATTTTTTTCTATCAAATGATTTCCGTTTGGTTTTGATTAAAGGCAAAAGAAAAAGGATAAAGATTTCCTTTTATTCAATTTAAGAATGGATTTCTTTTTTAAAATTTAGATTTTCTTTTGGGTGGTTTGTAAACTTGATTCTTGCATCTTTTTCAATATCTTAAAGTATTTAGAAATATCATTTTAGTAAAGACTGATTTTTTTTTACTTAATATTGACAATATATTGTTAAATATAAAATAGTATTTTGTCAGAATTGCTGTATGATTTTTACAAAGTTTTTATTAAGTCTTTTAAAATATCTATACACTTCTGTTTCTGCTTGAGAGTAAGGTTGAGTTGGCTTGGCGCGAATAGAAAATAAAATTGATATAATACATAATTTCAAGGATCATATCAGGTCATCATATCAAGGGGTGTTTAACACAATAAAAGCGTGGCTAAAACGGCACAGATAAAAACGGAGTTGGCAATAAAAGCGTAGATAAAAAGGAAATATCTCCAGCTAGTCCATATATCATTTTTATTCACTATATGCCTCTTTTAGAATCTAGTTATAAATACTCAATTCATAATTCGATATAGATTTATCTATGCATTTATTAATCTCCACTTTATTGTCCACGAGTTTATTGGTGGATACCATCAAGGAGGAAGGAAATACTTTCATGTTAAAACTTAACTTTAAAAGTCTCATACAAACTATCAGTCACATCATTTATCGTTTTCTTCTTCACTTTTTTTAACTGTTTACATTTGAGATTTCATTTATCTTCATTCAATTTTTGATTGTAGGTCAATGTCTTTTTATTTAACACATATTTGGGTGTCTTTTTCAAAAAGGCAATGGTTTAAAAGTTTGTAAAATAAAGATCAATGATCTATAAAAGAAAATTGAATGAATATAAATGAAATAAAATTCAAAGTTATTTGGCTCCCATCGGTATTAAATATTTGTGAGTAAGCTTCCGTTTGAGACCGAGTTTCTCGCATAGTACCGCTGAGAGTCAAATAAGACGAAATTTGTCTGTTATTGAAACCACATTGCATATTAAAAGATTTCAAATTTGCCATTTATAAGATTAATTTGGTAATTTTATATGAATAAATATTGAAATTCTGGTATAATATGCTGAGGAATTTTCTATTAATTATTTCGTTACTTTTCATTTTCAATTAACTATAGGTAAATAAATTCAAATTATCACAAATTCTTAGCAAAACCTTTATCAAGTCTTAAGAAAAATATATTTTGAATATATTTATTAGTGGTAAAACATAAAAGGTGTTACTGATAAATATTTTTCGAAAATGATAATTTAGAAGAAAAGGACGAGTAAGACTTTTGAATGTAATTATTGCCTTTTGACATCATTTTCCCAAAATGTTAATATGAATATAATTCAGTCCTTTATTTATTGCCATTCTTTACATCATTATTATTTTATAAATTTCATCATTATTATTATATTATATTTGTATTTCTCGTTTTAATATAGAAGAAATAATTTTAATAATTAATATCATGATCTGAAGCAAGCAATAAATATCGTATTATATAAAAATATAGGATAAGTTACAATTATTATTTTGTTTAAATTACAAAAGACATTAACGCGTAACGATTATATAATAATATTAATTAAATATTTGCTTTGTGGGGATATCACACAAAAACGATATATATTTGTAAATATTTTGTTGACATAATTTATTATGCGGTACCGTAAGCTGACTACTTCTAAATTACACCCTGTTAATGTACTGTATTAAATTTATGCTTTTATTAAATTTTTTCNTATGTGCTTTAGAAAAAAACATCGTTATTGCATCACGTGCAATGTATGCAATGAAATCTACATTGGAAGTACCATCAGGACCTTGCACCAAAGAGTTAAAGAACATCTAGATCCTGGTGGAACATCCTCGTTGGGCAGACATCTCCGGCAGTGTCAGCCAACAGAGGAAAGAAAAAATATTTCAATAGAAATCATAGCTAATGGAAACATCCAAAAGAAAAATGTCAGATTCAAAGAAGCAATTCTCATCATAAACAGACAGCCAAAGATCAACACTAAAAAAGAAATCAATGAAATCATGAATTTGATCTGTTGTCATTGACCTGAAATATTTAAATAGCATATATAAGTGGTTATTGGAGGCTTTATTTAGAATATTTTGAAATATTTTATTAGGCTTCTAGAAGCTAATTATAGAAGCTGTATAAAAAAATTTAAAAATTTTTAGTTTGTGTCATTTTGGAATTTTAAATGTAAAAATTTTAAAAGTTTTTAATAAAAAAATTCATTATATTTACAACCAATGAGAATTAAGAGAAAGGAAATAAAAGAAAGATTGAAAAGTATTTTGGGGAAGAACATTGCTAAATTCCAGGAGATTGACAAGGACTATCTTATAATCGAAAATTTTTTCATTAAATAAAGTATTTGCAGCAAAAGCCTTTAATTATCATTTTATTGTTTTAAATAATAATAATAATAATAATAATAATAATAATAATAATAATAATAATAATAATAATAATAATAATAATAATAATAATAATAATAAAATCATATTTTAAGATTTAGAAGTAAATTATTTTGTTTTTTTAATTATTGTAAAGGAAAAAATTGCCTTCTATTATTACTGTAAATGAATTTTTAATCTTGTTATAATTTTGGAAGTTCATCTAGTACTTTATAAGGGAAATCTCAATATTAAGAATAACTAATCCATCAATTCAATCTTCAGTAGTCATGCTGCCTAGATTCGTTACTTTGTATTTTATTTAATCCGGGACAACATTTTCAATATTGTCTTTATAATCAATTTTCTTAACAAAATATTGTGTTTAAAAGCATTTTTAATTTTCTATTTTGTTATTCATGTTCCTAACAACACATACGCTAAATATTGATTTATATATTCACATAAACAAAATTTAATTATATTTATTTCGCATTAATAAAACGATATTAGTTTAAACAATATTGTTCCAATATAAACCTATTAAAATTATACAATAAAAAGTGCATCTTAAATTCAACACAAGTAATCACATCAAAACAAATTGCATGTTCCCATCACAAATAGGAATATCTAGAAAGTTCTATTTCTGACATTGAAGCAATTGCTAAACATTCAATGTTATTAATGCATTCGAGATTATTTAATTTATTAAATTATTTTTCATTTACTTTGCTTCCAGTTAATTCTCCTGCAACCCTTTTGCGTGCTCCATTATGCAAGGTGTTCGGTTTTAAATTGCAAACAACGTTCAATAAGTACCCGGATAACCCGGTCAAAATTAATAGTACTCTAACAATATTCTAGTGGAATCATAATATATCATCTATGGTTACAATAAATATAGTTTGTTTTAATATTCACCTGGATAGCAGTGTGGGAGAGCACATTTTAAGACATATGAAGAAACATTTGCGAGAAGAAATATACAGGATGTGGGACTTTTCTAGAAAAAACAAAACTTAATGTTCTTCAAAAATGCCTCTTTGGAACTCTCGCATCGCTTGAGGAAGTGGATCTTATATTGAAAAATAAACCCTATATATCATTGTTATTTTAAAATATACAGTTCATGTTGGTTTTCTTTAGCGCATCAAGTCTGAGTACTTATTGAACAGGACACTTAAAAATAGCAATTAGACTGAACATAAGGTTCTTATTTACATCAATTATCGTTTGCTTGACTCCAAGTTTATAGGCTTACAGAGCCTGTTCTCGAGTTTGATCATTCTCCTGTAACTCGCTTTGCGTTTATATAGTCCCTACTTCTTTCTTCGATAAATTTCTTAGTGATGACGCTATTAATAGAAGTTTCGAAACATTATAATCTCTCCAAATTGTTTCAATACCAATCATTGGAGTAACAATAGCCCGATGATAGATTCAAGGTGTAGCAATTGTCTTTTGACTTTCAGCGTATTGACGTTTGACGAGTTGATTTTAAGAAATTTATATAATCTGACCAAATAGGAAAAGACTTTAAATCCAAACCCATTATATCTACTGCATAATCATAAGCTTGAGTCATTCTTTCTTTGAAACTAGGAGTTTTGTTATCTTTATCTTTTATATAAGACAAATATGATTTCCATAAATCGATATGATAAATTCGCGGTAAATATTCTTTAAATAGTTTTTCAACATTTTCAAAAGCTTTAGCCTTTTTCTCTTGTGAAATATAGCTTTTAATATATTCACCGGTTAAGGGGAACTGATAAACTAATCTTTCAAATATTGGTCGACCCTCTTCAATAGATGATAGATGTACTCTGTGCATCTCTTAATAAAACATTCCATGCTTCAATGTCCCACGGATTTGATTATATATATATATATTAGGGTGGGTCGAAAATTTTTTTTTTCTCCAAACATGCCTAAAAAGTTGTGCTTATGCTAGAAAATGAAATATCCCTGCAAAAGACTGCTGTTTAAAAGGGTTTACAGGTCCCAACTTTTGTTTGTATATATTAGTACTATCCCAGTAAAAATGCTCGCACACGTGCCTTTGTAAATTCATCCTGCAAGCAGTCACACGCTTGCAGAAAGACCATTTTTGACATGCTCTATTCACAAGTCCAAGCTAACGCGTGCATGTATAGAGAGGTTAATTCACGGAAGCACCTTCACACAAGCACTCACAAAGACAATTTCTTCTGAACAATACTAACACACACACTACAGTCAACACATAATCCACATGGATACTACTAGTCAGTCTAAACTCAGATAATTTAATTTGTTTCGATTGGATGTCAAGTGTTTGCTGGACCTAATTAAAAAAGTTAACTTGATGATTCACTTTTATTTTGCCAGAGCTGAGTACAGAAGAGCAGTTATGAAGGGACAGAGAAATAAGCAATTTCGCAAAACAAGAAGTAAATCACGTCATTGTCTGTTTGGTCAAACTTGTGAACTACCCAGAAACCAATTACCTACTTGTGAAGATGTGTTTCGTGATTACTGTTACAATGAGAAATGTACGCAATTTCATACTGGCTTTAACGAACAAGCAACTCTTCTCGCAAATAAGGTGAAGGAAATTTATATGAAGGCAAGTATCCCAACTGTTGAGTTCAGTAGTATTGTGGTTCGTGTCAAGCGACTAATATCAAAAGTGCGTGAATTAGAGAAGTATCCAGAATGCAAGAGGTCATCTGCCAAATTTCAAGATAAGTTAAGCTCGTTTTCCAAATTGTTTGACATATGTTGCTGCAAATGTTTTAATGATGGTGCTCGTGGAAGAAGTCAGTGTACATGCCGATTGGCCTTGAAAATTCCTACCTTAGAGTGGGAGTTCTGGATTGACCAACAAACTACCAGAAACATGAAAATCGGAAATACGGACAGACAGGAAACCTCAAAATTGAAGAGAAAACAAACGAAAAGCAGCCCTACAGGAAAAGGAAAACAAATGAAAAATGAAATAATGGACACTGAAGTTAACGATCTACATCCGACCTCAAGAAGTGACACGGAGAGTGAAGCCGCTAGTGATGAAAGTAAAGATAAGTTAGACAATTCAACAGAAAGCTCAGAGTCAAGCGTAGAAGAATGTGATGAATTTCAAAATAGAAGACATTATCCTGAATTAAGTAAAGCTGTTGACAGATGTGGTGTGAGCAACAGAGACACGTGTTTGCTAGTAAACGCTTTTCTGAAAGATATGGAACTGTTATCCTCTCAAACAATCATCGATCCCGCAAAATTACGGCGTCAGAGAAAGTACTGGAGGGAGAGAGAAATTGAACAGCATTCAGCAGAAGCGAAAAACTTGATTTGCCTCGGTTTCGACGGGAAACAAGATTCCACCTTACTTCATAGAAGGATCCTAAAAGAGGAGCATTATGTGATTGTCGCCTTTCCAGGGGATACATATATCGATCATGTTGTACCTCAAAGTAGTAAAGCTGTGGATATTGGCAAAGAAATCATGTCAATCATCGTTAGCACGCAGTCCTCACTGACCCTTCAAGCAATTGTGTGCGATGGAACCAATACAAACACCGGAAAAAATAATGGAATAATCAGAAGACTCGAAAAAAGCCTAGGGCGACCTCTACAATGGCTGATATGCTTGTTGCATGCAAATGAATTGCCATTCAGGAAGTATTTTTCAGTCGTCGATGGTGGAGAAACAAAAGGTCCAAAAACGTCATGTGGTGAAATAGGAAGCGTTCTTGATTTTGATCCAAAAGACAAGCCCGTAGTAGCCTTTATGTCCCTTCCTGGAAAGGTCGTAGATATTAGTGAAAATGTCAAGAAAGAATTGAACACTGATCAATTGTATTTCCTCAGAGTATGCTTGGCAGTCCAGAAAGGGTACCACAACAACAAGGATGTCCCTTTTCTACAAATGGCACAACCAGGAAATTTGAATCACAGTCGCTGGCTAACGAAAGCTAATAGAATTCTGCGACTATATATGTCCGAAACTGCTCCATCTGAACCTCTCATGCGAATAGTGAAATTTATTGTCAATTTCTATGGACCGTCATGGTTTTATATAAAGACTCACTCGTCATGCCAAGATGGTGCAAGAAATATTTTTTATATGCTCCAACTTCTGCAGGATTTGGATCCATCAGACCAAGAAATCATCTTTCCTGTCATTCAGAACAACAATTACTTCTCACATCCAGAAAATATACTCCTAGCTGCTGTTGGTGATGATGATGAAGAAATCAGAAAGTTTGCAACAGAAAAAATCATAACTGCAAGACAAAATTTTCTCCCTTCCGAAGTGATTCGCACTATGGACAAGAATACTGTCTTTCTTCAGTCGTCTGCTACATCATATGTTGACATGATTGACTGGACAAAATGTAATTTGACGCCTCCCCCTCTTTTATCTCATATATTGGATCATGAATTGAAGATGAATAAGAAAATTACATTAGAACAATTTCCCTGTCATTCTCAAGCCGTTGAAAGAGCCATCAAAGATGTTTCTTCTGCCAGTTGCAAAGTGTTTGGTCACAAGTCCAGACATGGTATGGTACTACTGTGTAAAAAATCAAGGAAGGAATTGCCCAAGGTGCAAAGCAAAGCTGATTTCATGTGACTTCTTTTTATGCCCTCGCTAATACATTTCTAAACTTTTGGCTGGATGTTTTTAATAAAAAATAATTTCGAAAGTTGATTTTTGTCTTTGAAAAGGATAATTCAAATTTGGCCCTTCCTAATCACTGACGTTGTCAGGATATATTTCAATGCGGGATGAGGACACAGAATATACTATCTCAGCCCAAGAGAGTAAATAATATACTTATAAGCTCTTAAGAAAGCTACATCTAAATATGGACAAAGGCGCAAAACACATTCCGACACTAGCCAAATTACATTGTTTTCACACTTATGTTGAACTGCATTTTCGGAGAAAAGTTGGGAGCAGTAAATGTCCATAAATCTAAGTAAAATGGTTTGATTCGATTTTTCTATACCAAAATACAACTTTTTAACCATGTTTCCTTTCTTGAACTCAAAATTTATTAACATTCGACCCACCCTAATATATATATATATATATCCATCCTTTTCTTTTCTTTATTGTCAAGTTAAAAAATCCCAAGTAATATTTAATTGAATTTAAGAAATATTTTCATATATCCTTGTTTGAATGAGACCTATTTATTGTTTATATTGTTTTAGGTCCATTCCCTAAATAATTATCCAATATTAGTTTATTCCAACAACGCACAGGAAAGGGAAAACACTTCATTACAATTGATGTCAGTTCGACATAATTTCTAGGAAATATACAGAATCGCATATTAACAGATGAAAAATTCAAATGAAATCTTTTGAATTTTGTTTTACGATTTCATGAATGATTTCGAAATTCAAACAATTAAATGGAAAATTGTCTCGACTTGTTTCTATGGTGAATGCAAATCAAACAAATTTCGTTAGCTCATAGTTCTCACAATTTAATAACCAAGTGTTATTTGTAAATAGCAAATGCAATTACTGATTGCAGTCTCAGTAACTTTGCTTTCCGGTGAAATTCGGTCATTTTTTTCAAACAATATCCTTAGAGGTCGTTTGTAAAACCTAAATTGATTTCATTATGAGTTTTTTCTCAAAATTACTGAAAATAGACTTTTTATTATTAATTTCATTTTTACTGAATCAATTGTAGGTGAGTCTAATGAAGAAAGGATAGTTTTAATGAAAAAATATTTTAACGAAAGAAATTACATGTGTTAGTTCTTCAATTACATTGATTGATTCCATTTCGAAAGGTCTTGGTTGAAACTGAAATTTTCATTTGTTATTAACTTTGTAATAAAAAATATTGGCTTACCATCTTTCTCGTTTACTTTTTCGATATCTTAAGATGAAAGTGTTTTAAGTGTCCCTTGAAATTTGAAACTCTAGTAGTAGATTTTACGAATATTTTTAAACACTCCGTGTTTCAATATTTTTTATGGATATTTAATTAAGTTTAAGAATTTTAAATAATTTTTAAATTATCAATTTTATTATCATTAAATATCTATTTAGTACTCTTTAATTTTATTCTATTTAACCCATTAGATATCACATGAACTTAATATGTGGTTGAATAAAAAATTTAATAGTAAAATAGGATTTGTTGTAAACATAATTTAGAAGGTATTTATTATTACTTTTACTTTGGTATTTTTTTCAAACTTCGTCAAATAATGGCTTCAGATCTTGATACCAGCAATTTTTAAGTGCATTTTCAATGAGTATTTTTTGAAATTGTCAATCACACTTTATGGTTATTATATATAAAGATCTTTCCGGGTTAAAGTCTATCAATCATTTATACTAATTATTTATTTCATAAATTAAAACAAAAAAGTTCTAAAAATATATTTTAAAAAATATTGATCTATTTATGAAATTTTATAATAACAAGGAATAAAAAACAAAATAATTATGTTGTATTTATTGTTCACAATGTATAATTTGAAAGAACTTTGTTACTATGGAAATGATTACTTATTGTTTATATTAATATTAGTTTTTCAGTACGAGTGTATATTTGATTATACATTGTGATGAGAAGTCATAACTGTGAATTTAATTTGTTTAAATAATTTATTAAAAATTAAAACAAATTTAAAAAAAATCTCTAAAAATTATTATTATTAATTTTATTATTTTTATCATTATTAAAAATTTATATATATATATTCATTTTAGCGCTCGATTCCCATCTAAAATGACGAAAAGTATGTCTGCTTATCCATCCGACCGGAAACCAACAAAACCTTCAAGAGTAATGACATTGTCAATGGATCAAAGTCAGTATCATTGATACATTTGATCTTATTTCTTTTTTAAATTTTGCACTATTTTAATGAATTTCAATTTTAATTAGAAATTAAAATAATATTTATTTGAAAATCAAATTTCTAGCATATATTTATGTCAGTGACATCTTTTATCTTTTTAACAGCAATAATTATGGATATTTTTATAAAAATATGTTGATGAATCCTTTTTCAAAATTTCTAGTATTGCAATTAAATATTAAAATCTCGATATAAATGGTTATATTATTATTTAATAATATTAGAATTTCAATTTTATTATATTCCAAAGGAAAAATTTGAAAGATAAAAATTACTGTCTGCCAGAAATATATTTAACAATACTTCGAGTGTCAGTATTATCCATAATTGGAATAATAATTGAAAACAAATATTATTATTGTCAAAAATAATTTTTGTCAAAAGTTATACACTGATTATATCAAAATGATCTTTTTATTTGAAATTCAATTTAATTTTAAAATATATAATTATTTTTCATCAAAATAATTCAATCACTCATTTTTTATTTATTTTTGGCCTGTTTTTTCGTTTATATTCAAGATGCTTTAACACAAATTTTCTTCACTGTCTTTATTAAATGTTGTAATAATAAATAACATCTACAAAAGATGGTGCGGAAAATTTTGATTAACTAGAACAAAACATTCATATATAATAAAAGTCTTAATAAAAATAAGTGAAATTCTAATTTTATTTAATTTTATAACTTTTACAATTGATATTTGATCGTTTGAACTTTATTCAATTATGAATTATGCCTTTTCCTTTCTCATTTTCTCATTTTTTTTTTCCAAATTTTAATCGTAAACATTAGAAATGTATATATTTGTTTTGATTGATTAGAAACATTTGATAAGAAGGGTTGTGTTTTGTGTTAAATTTATACTCAAATTGTCATTATTATTTTAGTATTTTATGTATTTTAAATAAATTTCTTTTACGATTCAATATTTAAAAAAATTAAAATAATTCATTACATTTTTAGGTAAAAGGCCGATATCAGAGCCATCAAATGACATGAAAACTGCAGTAAGTCAATTATTAAATATTATGATAATTTATCTGATTTATTGTTTATATATTTTCACATATATTAGTAGCTATGGTTACGAAAACATTTTTATCATATTTAAGCAAAGACGAGACATGAATCAAAACTTTTATTTTATAATAAATTGTAAAGTTGCAAATTGATTGAAATTTCTAAGAATAAGTAATAATAATTACAAAGTTTGTTAGTGAAAAAGTAAATTATTTATCATGCAACTTATTAAAATTAAGTTTTACGAAAAACCTTTGCAAATGTGATTATTATTTGTAGCATTATTATTTATATTCTTTTTTTGTTTAATTGTAACTAGAAAACAATTATTTTTTAATATATTTTTGCAAATATAGAAATGAAAATAGAATATTTGGCTTCTATTGTTAGACATTTCGAAATTCTCATGTTGTATTGAAATAAAAAAATAATTTGGTTAATTAATAAAATTTTATAAATTAAAATTAGTTTCAATTCTTCTTTTATTATCTTTTTTTTGTTATTTATTTTAGATTTTCTAAAAAATTATTTTTGCGTGGTTGTATTTAATTTATTATCTGGGTTTTTTCTGTTGTCAAGAAGCTAGATCTTGCAAAATTTGGAAACTTCACAAATTGAAAATTTTATGTTAAATTAATTTCATAATAACTTTTGTTTCTTCAATTCAGTTTGTCCAAAATATATGATTAATTGACAATTGTCTGTCATTTCAATGTTTTTTTTCTTTAAGTAACACAAATAATTCTCGAGCTGAATTCGGGAGAAATTACGAATTAAATTAATGTTCTCTGTAATTAAAAAAATAATCAAGTTTCGATAGTTGTAAGCAAAAGAATAATATTTTTTTAATTGAATTAAATTTAAAATTGTTTTACTTTTTTGTTTAAATACATTTTATTTAATATTTATTAATTAAATTTATTTTTTGATAAAAATTAAATTTCGATAACTTCTTTCTGTAATTCATAGATTCTTATTCGATGTGGAATGCCTCCCCAGGTGGAGATACGAGAATATCTCGAAAGAGGCATAAATGTATACCATTTTTATGAATTGTGTTGCTTTTATATTTTCTTCGAGATTTAGAGTATAGATGGGAGAAAAGAACAATAAATTTACTCTAAAGAAAATATCATATAAAATAGGTTAAGAATAAATGTTGGAATATATAAATTTAGGAATATTATTAATGCCAAATATCAAAATATAAATATTTAACAAATACTTAAAGAAGGCTATTGTTAAAATTCGCGTGTTTCTGAAAGAAATAAAGATAAAGGAAATTGACTATTTTAACATATTGAAAAAGAAAAGGTCACTAGAGTTTGTTAATTCAATAAATAAAAACGCAAATAAAATTATTAATTTCGATTCTTTTACCCAACTAATTATTTTTTCTAATTCCAGAATCAAAATAGAAATGAAGTGAACGGTTATTTTCATTCATCCGATGACAAGAACAGTAGCGGAGATAATTCTGAAAATTCTCCAAAAATTATCACTACCAACAGTCACCGATCTATGGACCAATTTCTGAATGATAGTTTGAAAATGTATCAACTGAAGGATAATATTAAAGATAGAAATGACAATGATCTAGACAATTCAGAAAAGAATGAAATTAAATCTGAAGGAAATCCAGAACATGATGATGATAATAGTAAGGGACATGAAATTGTTAGTCTAACTAATATTAGTGAAAATCAAAAAGAAAATGATTTAGAAAATGAAGTTAGTGTAGAAATGAATCAAGATATAAAAGAACATGATTCCTTTGAATTCAAAACAAATATTTCAATGGAAAAGCCACTTGAAAGTTTTGAAAGTTTCAACAAAGAAAGACAAATATTGAAAAACAGTGAAGATAATGAATATGAAAATAGCATAGATATTTCAGAAAATATTTCGAATAAGACAGATTCAAAGGAAAATATTGACTCCAACAATGAGAAAATTTCAGATTTTTCTGCCAAGGATGAGAAAATTGAAGAACCATTAACAACCAAAGAAATAGATTTTACAGACAATAAAGAAGCCAGATTTGTTGAATTGAATAAGGACGGTGAAATGCCTGAGAATTTAAATCAGGTTAAAGACTTTGATGAGTTTGACAAAAAAGGTGACAACAATGATAACGAAAATGAACATGAATGTTTAAATAAAGATGATGTTACCAATTTACCGGAAACAAATTACGATAATGAAATAGAAAATTGCAATGAAAACAAATTGGATTACTTAAAGCATCAAATATCAGAAAATGAAAATTATAAAGATACATCAAATGAAACTGCTATCGAAACAGAGGATATAAATAAAATTTCCCTCGGTGAGATCATTGGGAATTCCAAATTCTCTGGTATCTTAGAATGTCATTCAAATCAAGACACCGACGAATCTGACATGGAGTTAGATAAACACTCCGAAAATGTTGAGGAAAATAGCGGTCAGGAAAAACTATCAAAATCATCGAGTTTAAGAGATGTTTATGATGGTGACGATAATAAAGAAGATGAAATTCTATCTGAATCTGCTAAGAGCAACCTCGATATTTCGAATGAAAATAATCAGTATCCTGTAACTGAAAAAGACGACAAAAGTTTTGATATATTAAAAGGTTTCGTTGGGAATGAGGACAAATGTATTTCAAATACAACTGAAGAACATGATGAAGATGATGAAGATGATGACGAGGTTTTGAGTGAGAATGAGAAAATAGAAAACAAAAATTCCGAAGAAACTTCAAGTATGAACAAAGATTTGAGTAAATTTAAAGAAAAAGAAATTGATAGTAAATCTTCTTCAGATGTTTTATCTGACAATGAGTTTGGAAAAGAAATGAGTGACAATGAAGAGAAAGATGATTCTGTCATTATCCAAGAAGATATAAAAATTTCTAGAGAAGATATCAATAATTTGCTTGAACTCAAGACTCAAAATCAAAATAATAATCATTCAGAAATTAAACTAGATCCTGCTGATTTTAGTACTCGAATAAGTTCTGATGAGGATAATAGTCTTTTGGAAGAAAGATTGCAGGACAATAAAATGTTAAACTTTTCATTTCAGGAATTAGTTGAACCAGATAGAGAACCAGATGTGATAAGCGAAAAATCGAATCGTGACTTTGAAGAAGAAAATACAGAATCTGAATTATTGCAAGAAAGAAGAGATGATCTTGATGCTAGTTTTAATAGTAATCCTAAAGAACAATATGATAGAATAAATATTCAGCTGAAAGATTCATCTGAATTTGATGAAGATCATAGACCATTTGGTCAAAATCTATCAGATAAAAATCTTCAAGAAGTAGACTTTAATAATGATAAGTTAGAACAGTTTAATAGGATTGATACCCATCAAAACGAACCTCCCAATTGCATAGAAAATACTATAAGTCAATTATCGGATGAATCGGATCATGAAAGTAAAGAAATAAATAAAAGTTTCATAGAGTCAACAGAGAAAGATCAAATGGAACAATATAATAGAATAGATATGACATTAGATAACTCTGTACACTACATACAAGAAAAGAGTAGATCGTTGGAAGATATATCGGATAGTGGGGATTCAGAATTAGAAATTGGGCATAAAGTTAGTAATATTCCAGATATTGTAGATAAAAATGATGAAAATGATGATGAAAATGATGATGAAAATGATGATAAAAATGATGATGAAAATGATGATAAAAATGATGATGAAAATAACATTGGTAAAAGAAAATTTTCGATATGTGAAACTTCTGATAATGAAAAAGACAGTAACAACGAAGAGTTAGAATTAAGTAAGACAAAGGAAGAAACTAATGAAAATATAAATAATAAAATAGAAGTCACTTCCAATTTAAATGATGAATTTGTGAAAAATAAAGCAGCCACTATAATTCAAGAGAGTTTCCGGAAACATCTAGAAAGAGCAGATATGATTCCTAACTCGGAACATGAAGACACCGAAAAAGAAATTGATTCAGAATTAAAGCTAAAGGAAACCGAAAGTCATAACGAGCTTGAACAGATTTCTGACAATTCTAAAGAATTGTTAAGTAATCACGAACTAGATCAGGATGATGCTGCTGCCATTATTCAAAAGAGTTTCCGAAAACATTTAATCAGAAAGGAGTTAGTCAATGATAGTAAATCTTCAGAGAATATTGAACTAGAAGACCAACTTAGTGAATTTGAAGATAATAAAATTGATAACGACGAAAAGAATAACTCAGAAGGCTTAATTCAGCTACAAGATCCAAAAGACAAACAAGATAACGCTGCGAAAATCATTCAAAAAACTTTTCGTGGTCATTTGGTTAGAAAGGAGTTGATTGAGCATAATAAGCAATTAGATGTCGAAGAAGACCTAGAATCAGAAGGTGAACAACATAGAAGTTATGATCAAAAAGATTCTGATGATGAAAATGATCCGGATACACATTTTTCTTTATTGAAAGACGCAACCAACGATTTGAACACGGAAGAAATATTGGATGAACATTCTCAGGTGGACAATACGTATTCTGATGATGCCTTTGCACTCGTACGTGACCCCCTTGATAAATTTTATTTAATCAATTTAATGTTTTTTGTTTTTTCAGAACAATAAATTTTAATGGAGTCAGAAAATGGCTTCCTTTATCTTTTGCATCAGTCATATCAAATCCATTATGCCTTTTCATCACGAGCTAACAGTTATTATTATTATTATTATTATTATTATTATTATTATTATTATTATTATTATTATTATTATTATTATTATTATTATTATTATTATTATTATTATTATTATTATTATTATTATTATTATTATTATTATCTGATTTTATAGTATCCATATATATTTTTGTAAACTGCTTGTTATAATTCCAATTTTAGCTTCATTTTGTTGATTTCTTATTTTAGTTCTTTTTCGGAATTTTCAATTGATTTATGTTTGTTTTAGACTTTAATTTGCACTTGCAAATAGATTGTTAGAGAGAATGAGAAAGTTTAATAAATTATATATTATAATAAAATCTCTGAATTAATCAAGCAATTTATATTAGTTTTGTATACAAGATATTATTGGCCCTATTTATTTTGGTTGTATTAATTTCCTAGGCGGATTGAATTTCTTTTCTTTGAGAGATTTCCCATATCGATTAATTGAAGCGTGTCAGGTGTAGACAGTGTTAATGTCACTTGAAATACAATACTGGCATGATGTTGAGTTAATAATTCCAAGAACAACAGAACCTTTGAGAAGAATCAATATTTTGTTCAAGCCTGGACTGTTAACATTAGTTTGGCGTTAAAACATTTGTCTGGAAACACTTGTAAATGCATTTCATAGGAAATGTGAGGCCCTGAACTAATAATATTTTGTGCTCATTTAAAAGAAAACAGTAAACAAAAAAATAAGAATGAATCTTATATTTATTCGATTATGGAATTTATTTATTGCGCAGAAGCTTTGGGCGTTTTAATATTACCCAATTTGGTTATTATTTTAGAACAATCTAAAATACGTGATATGTGGTAATTAATGTTAAGTTTCACCTGCCCACTTTGTCGCTCTTAACATATTATCAGTTGTTAATTTTTTTAAATTCCTTTCAAATTACTATATAATCTTTCACTTTCTTGTACTTTCACAGGTAATGTTTAAAAATTCTATTTGTTTTAAATTGAGACCCATTAAATTGTGAAGGCTCAGACAGTCCCTCACTATAATCAAAAATATAATTGAAGAGGAGTATTTTACGGTTCGAAGCGTGTACTCGGAATCATAAAGCCCTTCAAGAGGATGACTAGAAAATGTAGGATAGCGTTGAAATAATGTACTTATAGTGAAGTTATAATTACCATTTTTATATGCAACAAGTAAAGGATTAATACTTTGTTTCAACCTTTACAAGCGCCACTATAATAAAAAAAAGTTAAATATTTTGATTATTAATTCATTTACATTTCATTAAATTAATGATTTAATTGAATCTTGAATAAATTCCCCCAAACCACTTAAGATATTTAATAACTGCTTGATGCCAATTAACTTTAAATTTCTATAATAACTAGGAATTTTAAATATTATTAATTAAAATTTTGTTTAAATTAAATTTATTAAAACATTTCACAAAAAGGAATTAATTGTAAATTATTGATTTCATTCCTCACATAAAATCTTGATTCTGAGAATGATATTGAGTAAGTGACGGTTATTTGGTGTGGTTATTTGGAACATCAGTAGATGCGAATATCAGTGAGAGTACTAGTGTTATGGAGCATTGGTAGATACAAATATTAGTGAAAGCTAGTGAATACTAGTGAAACAGAGTAAAACCTGTTATTTGGACCATCAATATGTAAGAATAAGTTAGAATTCTAATGAAACGATGACTAGGAACTGAATGGTTTGAGCATTGCATTTTGTTACTTGCAATGACCGCAGTGATCAATTTCTACTTTTAACCTTTTGATTTCCTTGATCTCTATATTTCAATACTTTCTAACGTGAAATAAATAACCAATTACTCTTGGTAAGAGGCAATAATACAAACATCAATATTAAGCATCATTTTTCACCGAGAGAATCTAAATCTTTGATGAAAACCGCCCATAGGGTTATCATTACTTCCTGTAGTGTAAAAATAAGCCCCGACTAGTGTATGTCGTACGAGACAAATTTTGCATAATTACAATGTTGCAGATGAATCTGCCTGAACGTCATTTCAATTCATTGGAGAGTAATAAATATCTTCCCACAATATGGCATTCTATGGGCATTTTATTTCTCTTGCTTAACTTTTTTCCCAAACTTAATTTTTCTCCCTTTTGTTTATTGCCCTTGTAAATGGTTCCACATTTCGAGACTTGTTTTTGTTCACTGAAGATGCAGATTTCTTGTCTGAAATTTTAAAAACCTCGAGAAACAAAGAATATGCGTGAAAACTGAAAACCAATGCATACAAAGAAAATTAATTATACACCAAATTCCGAAATTTAGATTGAATTTTAATTTTATATATTTATGAGATCATTATTCAAGTTCTTAAATATAACTGTTAGTCAGGATTTATAATATAAAATATTGATAATTAAATTTCAGGTGATTTTTAGAAATTTTTTGAAATTAATTGGAATTATTTCAATATAATATAAGTCAGATAAATTTTTAATAAAACAGTAAATAAAAAAAGTAATCACCGAAGACATTTATTTTTTAATACAATTAAGAAAGAAGATGGATTCTTTGTAATTTTCCCCATTCTCAAAAGCATTAATAAACCGAATTTTATCATTTTCTGTATCTATGCAAATATTAATTTATTAAAATTTACGATTTGCGAATTTACTGTTATACTGTAAAATATTTTAATATTTTGTAATTTAATGAATAAATCTTACATTGTCAGAAGAAAGGTTATATTCTAAATTATTTTTATAATTTTACGATGTATTTTTGTCTTTTTCTCTGAAGCTCAAGGTAGAGCTGTCCGATTCTAAATTAAAAGTTTTTTCCTCTATAATTTTTATAATAATTATATTTTAACAATATGTTAATGGTTATTAATTTCGGAACAAAAAACGCTATAAATTTGCATGCATTTTTCATTATGTGTTTTGTGTTGGTATGTTCAATTATTTTTCAATTATGTTCAATTTTGTTCAATTATTTTCAATTACCTTCTCAATTCCTATAACAAAGTTATTAAATTTCGGATCAATAAATTTTTACACACAGGTAAGTTTGTGTGTACCTATACTATAAATTTATTGATTTTTTTATAATATAGAAGTTATAAAACTTCGGAATTAGGTATACATCTAATATACACACATGCACTCACACATTTCCAATGACACATACGTTCAAACAGTTACCCCCTTTAGTGACAAAGACGCGTCCAACTCGTACCCGTAGCCAACACTTCTTTATTCAAAAAATGAATTAAGATTAATACAGAAGTGATTTTTGGTTCATCATTTACCACTACGCCATTTGAAGGAGAAATAAAGGAAAATAGTCATACCCCTGTAGAATAAATAAAGTTCACCAAGTATAACTCAAATTGTGCCAATTTTTGTTTTCAGTGTTAAATAGACCAAAACATTTCAAACGGCGAATTTTGAAAATATTTTTTTAATAAAAATTTAAATTAATATTTTACTTATAATTTGTCAGTAATATTTAATTTTTTCTTATAAAATAATTTTATTTTATTACATATATTACTGACAAATTACAAGTAGAATATTAAATTAATTTTTTTTTATGCTTACCAATCTTATTCTGTTTTTCTTAATTGATATTTCATGTATTATATAAGATATTGAATCATGAGAACAGGCGAGCAATAATATTTTCCTTATAATTTATTAGCTATATATGTATTGCTGACAAATTATAAGTAGTTTGTTTATTATTTTTTGCTTAGACTTTTTAGGGTTCTTAATAATTCTTAATATTTTGTATCTTAATAAAAATCAATATTTAACATCAGAAATTGTTTTAAATGCGCAGAAATTTATTATTATCAAATGACAAATTATCAACAATAAAAAATCAATACGAAGTAAAACAGTAAATGAATGAAGAGGTCATCTTTAATAATACAAATATATATTATGTACAACGTAGTAAAACACCGCTATATCAAATTAGAGAAGTGTTAGAACCGATAAATATTGGATATCATGATTTGTTCTTTTGATATCAAATGCTTACTGTTTTGGAACCTCTGGTTGGATGGCAATCGAGAAAAAAACGGATGGTTTAAAGCGTCAGAGAGTTTGACACGAGCCTTTGGATCGTATTCCAACATTCGGGATAAAAGATCAAATAATTCCACTGCGACTTCACTGTTGGGTTTACAATAACTCTGCAAATTTAATTATTTTTCTTGTAAGCATTTCCAATAATATTAAATTAATATAAATTTTGTTGACTAATTTAATCTATCCGCATTCGACACATCGAAAACTAAGCCATTATGAACAGTAAAATATAAAAAAATATATAAGAAATGGAAAAAAGGAAAAAAGTAAAGTAAATGAAACCAAAGGTATTTAAAAATATGAAAAAAAGAAAACATGAAAGAAAAGCCAAAAAGTAAAGAAAATGGAAGGATAGACGGAAAGAAAGAAAACGAATTTTTAAAAAATGTGAAAAATAAGAAAATTAAATAAAAGAAACGAACGGAAAAAAGTAAGCAAAGTGAAAAGAAAAAATGGAAAGAAAAAAAGTTAATTTAAAAAGGTAAAATAAGAAACCAAATGTATTAAAAAAAGAAGAAAAGAGAAAAGAAAAGGAAAAAAAGTAAAGATAATTGATAACGGAAACAAAGAAAAGTAATTTTTTAAAATGTGAGAATACAATAAGAAAAGGAAAGAAAAAAGTAAAAGGAAAAATAATTAAATAAAAAAATATGGAAATAAAATGGGTGGATAGAAGGAAAGAAAGTAAATTTATTTTTAAAAAATGTAAAAAATAAATAAGAAAAAAATGGAAAATATAACATTAAAGAAACGAAAAATGAAAAAAGTAGAGAAAATGAAAGGAAAAAAGGAATTAATTTAAAAAGGTAAAATAAAAAGAAACCAAGAATATTAAAAAATAAATATGAAAAGATAAGGAAAGGATGAGTTAATTTGAAAATAGATGTGAAAACAAAATAAGAAAATCAAAAAGGAAAATTAAATCTTAAAAATAGAAAAAAAGAAGTAAAACGAAAAGGAATAAGAAAAGAAAATGAAAGGAAAAGAAATAAAAAAAGTAAAATAATAAAATCAATGATATTTAAAAATTTGTTAATGAAATTTTTCATTATTATATGTTAAATGAGTCGGATTTGCAATACCTAGGTTAATTAAAATAGCTAGCAATAAAAATATAAATTTAAGATTTTTGCAAGATTTGTGTGATTTATCTCGCTTGATTTTAAGACAGAAGGAACGTGTGATTTGTTTTCACAATTGAAATACGATTCCATCACTATACTTTCATTGGACAATAAGAATATCAGAATCAGTATTGTTTCAGTATCTTAAAAGTTAAGAAATAATAGTGAAATTATTGAATTTTCGTCTATTATCTTTTAGTGATAATTTAGTCATTGGGCTCGTAATAAAATTTATGAAATTTAAGTATATCAATTATAACTTTCAATTTGTATTCTACATAATGTTGAGGAGAACAGATGACTAGACAAAATATATACTATCCAAAAAAATTTTAAATAATACAGAATTCATAAACTAAATAATTTATATCTCAAGCCAATAGTAATAAAAAATTACATTTTAGCCATTCAAAAATGAATATTTAAACACAAGGTGAAATTTTGAAATGTGATGGATTGTGTTTAAATATTACATTTTAAATGAATAAAATCTTATATTTTATTAAATTATCTTCAAGTATTAAGTCTGTGAATTTTGTAGCATTTTAGAATTCCACAATAAACATACAAATGTATATATATATAATTTTTCTTGGAAAATTTATAACAGTTTAATTTTGACCAATGATTCATATTATAAATACGAGATTACTATTTAAAGATTATATGTAGAGTTTTTGACAAGTAGAATAGTTGTAAATCTGTGGCGGTTGATGGAGAAATTGGGAATAAGGTCTATTAGTAACATTGTCGTTATTTCAAACTATAGATCAATATTTTTATTTAACACAAATTTTACTTAGAAAATATTTGATTTTAAATGAAGATAATGAAAAGTATTAGGATACTAAAACCATGGGTTTATTGAGTTAATCGAAATAATTTAAATTTAAAATTAAAATTGTTTTTTAATTTATAATTAAAATTAATAAGTTATTAAAAAATTTTAAATCACTTACAAACAGTCTTTTACAATTTTCTCGTACGAATTTTGCATCTTTCTCTATGGGATTCCATATTAATTTCCCGTCAATGTCAAAATAGTCTTTACTAAAAATATCTTTTTAAAATAAATATGAAATTAAATATTAACGGAGTGCTTCTGGTCATTTTGTATGGTATATGTCCAAGAATTCTGTCCATCATTGCCAAATGCTCTCGATTGTCATGAGTCTAATATTTAACAATATTATATTTATACAGAATTCTTGGAGTTTGTTTTATGAAGAATCGAAATTATATTTGAAATCACTAACATAATAAGAAATTTAGAATTGTAGAAGTTGAAAAATATATAAAATACAAATAGATTTTAAATGGTATAATTTCAGGATTGTAGTACATTGTTTATTACAAATATTGTATGATAGGGGTTCAATCATTTCTAACCATACAATTATTAAATGTAATTTTGTAACGTGCGTGATGTAATATAGTGTATGTATTGTTCATACGTATAGAATTTCTCATATACAGAAATACAACTTCCCCGTGGCAGAGCTATATATGTAAATTGTTATTATGTTATCCACTTAAAATGTTTTATAGACATTTTTATAGCCCAATACTAGAAAGAATCAAATTTGAAATAATAATATTAAAGAGAAATATTAAAGTTTTAAATTAATATTCAATTCAAATTCTAATGACAGCTTTTTTGACTCTCATTGGTACCATATAAGAAACTTGATCCCGGTTCGATGAGAGTAAATATGCTCGAAACTAAGTAGCCATTAGAAATAGCATTAAATGTAAATTTGAAATTAATTTTATTTAGTCATACGAAAACCCAAAAAAACATTTGAATCTAAAATACAAAATTCCAAATAAAATAAAATACAAAAATCAGGATTTTGTTCTATTTTTTTAACCAGTCATGTATACATTAGTCTTTATAGCTTTAAAAAAATTGCTTGG
Organism: Schmidtea polychroa; assembly: GCA_959609185.1. NCBI lineage: Eukaryota > Metazoa > Platyhelminthes > Tricladida > Dugesiidae > Schmidtea > Schmidtea polychroa. The sequence continues at coordinate 186,527 of CAUHTR010007296.1, forward strand.
TTATGGGATATAATATATATTTTAAATCTGTAGTAATACTTACATAAATGTTGATTGCGAAGGTAATTGATTATTCATTATTAAGTGCAAAGTGTAAATCCGAAAAAGAATGTAATAATTATCACTTACAAAATTATAAATTTTCTTAGTGTTCTATTTAATAGTTTTTACGGTTGTTTGACAAAAAATTAAATCCTTTACAAAATAATAAGTAAAGAGAAAGACAGAAGGAAAGAGAAAGAGAAAGAGAGAAAGAGAGAAAGAGAGAAAAAGAGAAAAAGAGAAAAAGAGAAAGAAAGAGAGAAAGAAAGAAAGAAAGAAAGAAAGAGAGAAAGAGAGAAAGAGAGAAAGAGAGAAAGAGAGAAGGAGAGAAAGAGAGAAGGAGAGAAGGAGAGAAAGAGAGAAAGAGAGAAGGAGAGAAAGAGAGAAGGAGAGAAGGAGAGAAAGAGAGAAGGAGAGAAAGAGAGAAGGAGAGGAGGAGAGGAGAGAAAGAAAGTGAGAGGAAGAGAAAGAAAAAAGTGAAAGAGACTTATTCAGTAAACTGTTGGATTTTTCTCTAATAAAAACAAATTTCAAATTTAGTACCTGGAATAAAGTAGCTCCACTGAACAATTCGAATACAATACAACCAATTGACCAGACATCACATGGCTGGGACCAGCCCAATTCTGTAAGTACAAAATTTATAATCCAGCAATATAATAAGCAAATGCTTCTGGAAGAGATAAATTCAAATTTTTTTTTAATTTATTAAAATTGTTTAGTAGTCATTTTCCAGTACCATTGTCAGGATGCGGCACAGAAACTGTCTGCTACCTGATCAGGGTTAATTACAATATGAAATGTTTTTATAGGTCGTGAATAGTAAGTATCATGCAAATTTTTATTGCAGTTCAGCATTACAAAAATTAATGTTGAGTTGAACGTTCCATACAATAGTAGAGGTTAAAAGTATAATTTTTGAAGACTCAATATTCTTAAATTTCGCCTTTTACGACAGCTATAAGACACGGGGTAATCTCGTAAATTAAAGCCGTTTTTTTATTTTTATTAAATATCTCACACTTGAATAGAAATAAAGTGATACACTTTCTATTTTGTTTTAAAAGCTTTTACTATTTTCTATTGTCTTATAATATAATAAAGTAGTAGCGATATATATTTAAATATTTCTCTTATAGATTTAATCTGTTAATTGCTATGTCATTTTCTGTCACGGTCTCTACTTTAGTATCACTGATATTTTAAGCCATTAGTAGGTAACTATGGTAAGGTAACTATGTGTAATTTCTAATTTCCCAAAATATGACAGTTTGTGATAAGCAGAATAAATATTTTTGTGTTATTTAAAAATTATATGTTTAATCCTTTTGCGTAAAACTGATGATTCAATTAACCACGATCATATAACCGAATTCATATAGAGCTCATAAAATTAAGTATTCAATATACAAAACACTCTCAAGTCCAAAAAGTACTAAACAAGAATAAAGCAGTTGATTTTAATCAAACTTTCAGCAACAAACCAGCAACATTGTAAAGGTTTATTTCTCAATGTAAGCTCCGACAACTTTCATGCATTGTAGTCATCATGTTACCAAGTTCAAAATTACCATTCCATAGAAGGTTTTGAAGTATGAAGTCAGTAAATCAGTGACATGCTGCTGAAAATCAATGACACTATCAAAGAATTTTCCTCACAAATTTTTCTTCAATTGTCGGAAGAGGTGAAAATCATTAAGGATCAAGACTCGATGGTGGATGAGGCCCCAGTGACAATCTACATAAGTTAATTGTTTCTGCTGACAGGTTGAAGGCTTGGATTGAGCTATTGTTATGCAATAGTTCATTATTTCATCTTTTTTGTCGTTTTCTTCTTGCTTTATTTACCAGTTGCTACCGATTTGGACATTTGAAGCAGCGAAATACATTTTATAAATTCTTTCGTTTTTCAAAAGATTGGAAACATCAGATATTTCTTGTGAGATCTTCCAGTTCCCATTTTCAATGGCTTCTCTTCTGGAATCTTCCATTCGGCGTTTAGTTTTATGTATGTATAGGCTCTGAGGTGTCTCACCTTCTGTGATTGTGTTTCAAAAAAAACAACCAAGTTTTTCAAATATTTAAAAAAAATTTTGCCAATACTTAAAACACTTTTGTTGTATGTCACCCGTGAGATTCAACAAGTTATGCAACATATCTTTGGAGATTTTTAGACGTTCTGTCAGGTTTCTTGTTACAATGTGACGGTCTGTCATTATTATTTCCTCCGGCTTTTCTTTCTTCTCAATTATTTACTTNTTTTTTTTGTTTTTGTCTATTTTAACAAGAAAAATCATGTCAATTTAATTTTTTATGGTGAATCCCGTAAAACTACGAATACATATGGTAGTGAAAATAGTGATTCATCGTATTTCGATGCACTGTATTTTTTATATGAAAATAATAAAGGCAGTTTCATTTTTCTAGTGATGTGGTTAGGATTATGGTGTAAAATTACATAGTTTTAATTAATAGATATTTATACAAGTGTTTATTTAATTAAAAATATATTAGTATTAAATTCAAAAAAATCTTATTCCTGTGCATTAGATATAACCGTAATAAAAAATTATTACATCAATTAAAGAGTGTTATAAAGTAAGTATAAATAAAATTTTTGATTTTTGATTTAATACTCATTTTGATTTAATAGGTTTTTAATAATTTCTACACCTTATATATAATAATGGAAAAAGCTGGCAAAAGAAAAATATTGACGTTAGAGGCAAAACTTGAAATTGTGAAGCATTTAGAAAATGGCGAAAAAATGTCTGTTTTAGCTAAGAGACACAATATTTTTTTTAATATTTTTGTAATATCTGGAACCTAACCCCATAATTACATATAAAATCGGGTTCACAGTTGCGCGGTTTCGGTTTGCGCGTTGTTTTGTGGAACGTATCTACCGCGCAGTTGGAGGGTGTTACTGTATTTATTATCAAGAAATTATATAATATAAGATATAATAAAAAAATATTACGAATTAATAAGTAATAATAGTTAAAAACTAAAATAATAATAATAATTAAGAATAAATAAAAATATTATTTAAAAATAAAAATAAATAAATAATGATAATAAAAATTAATAATATGAATAATAATATGAATAGATAAAAATATTTAAAAATAAAATAAATAAATAATGATAATAGAAAATTTTAAATAATAATATAATAATAAATAATAACAATAACTATAATAATATTATAAGATAACGCCAATCAAACATTCTTTTCACGATATATTTCGACAGTTTTCCTGTCATCACCAGGTGGGATATAATAAAAATATTTCATTTTATAAAAAACCATTCTGCACATTAATTTCTGGATTCAATGACTTTATCAATAACGCCTCACAAATCACACGTTCCCAATAATTATCGAAATTTTTTAATAAAATTTTAAAATCAGACATACCTATTTTAATCTTATTGTTATTATTATTATTATTTTTTATTATTATTATTATAAGAACTTTTACTTCCAATTTTACAACTGATTATTTTTTCCTTTGAATTTATTAAAAAGAGAGCTTGAAGACTATAAATCAGTAATATATCGATGTTTTTTGATACTTACGAATTTTCGGCACTGCCTTTTTCAAGTGAATTTTTCAAGTGAATTTTTCACTTGAAAATTCACTTGAAAATTCACTTGAAAATTCACTTGAAAATTCACTTGAAAATTCACTTGAAAATTCACTTGAAAATTCACTTGAAAATTCACTTGAAAATTCACTTGAAAAAGGCAGTGCCGAAAATTCGTGAATTTCTTACTAATATGGGTCAAAGCCTTCGGTCTATAATGTTCTCGAGCTCGAGTACAGCGATGACGGAAGTCTCTCCAATGTATGTGGCATTACACCCATTACATGTAAACTGATAAACGAGATAGGAACACAATTCGACCGGAGTTTTTGACTTATTAATGAATATATTGCGTACTTTCCATGAAGTTGACACTATCCTTAAAGAAAGAAAAGAACTAGACATTTGTTTTCTTGAGACTTGTCTAGAAGAAAAGATAATTCCTTCGTTCATTTTTAAAATGAAACTTAGTGATTGTTTTTCAAGTAAAGATGTGCAAATAATACATAAAAGAACGTTAAGAAGAATGTTGGAATCAGAGAAGATAAGGAGAACATCCTTGGGTAAAAAACTATTAAATATTGGATTTACTTTGAATCAAATAACAAATGAGTTTTGTTTGCAGGTATGTGTTGAATGGTGCATTAAAAATTCAATTTAAAATCAAAGAGAATGCTCATATTAATAAATTTAAAATTTGAGAAAATTATTTGGGATCTCTAAATTTAGTGTAGAGAATAAATTAATAAACATGAGTAAAAGTTGTTTTGTCTGAAGAGGAGGATCGTATTTTGAAATTTGGTCCCAATCATCCTATTTAGGAAAGAATTGATGAAACAAAATTATGTGATAAGATTGAAAGTTTTATACTTTCATATACTTCGATCGATGAAGGATATTAATACTAATTATGTGAAGAGTGAGGTGAGTTCTAGTACGATTGAGTATATTGAGAAAAATAGAAAGCAGAATATTGAAGATTTTACTGTATTAAAAAATTTAGACATCAATATATGCAAGTTTGACAAAGGAAATGGATTGGTAATTCTCGACCACGATGTATATGTGATTAAGCTTAATGATGTTTTGAATGTTATCCAGTTTGTGAAAGTAGAGATTTCTCGAAAAAATGGAATACAGCCTCCTCTTAAGGATGAGAATTTGTTAAAAGAGATACTGAACAAATTAATTAAGATAAGCAAATGATGAAGAGTTGTTTAAATCTATTCGCCCAATGGGTCACAACCAGCAAAAATTTATGGGCTTCTAAAAATCCATAAAGATGGCGTGCCTATGAAACCTGTTTTATCCATGATTGGCACTGCCTAGTATAAAATAGCCAAATTTTTGGATGGATTATTAAAACCATTAATACGATCAGAATTTGAATGTAAAGATAGTTTTGAATTTGTTTCCTTAGAAAATAAAATTGCATCTTTCCAAGGTATGAAACCCACTGTTTATAAACGGTTTGTGGATGATATTTTTTTTATATTTGAAAATCAGAGGCATGTTGATCCGCTTTTGCATTATAATATAATGATTATATGAATAGTCTACATAAAAACATTGTATTCGCATGTGAAACGGAGAAAAAATCATCACTTGCTTCCTTGAATCTGTTAATACAACGCAAAGAGAAACACTATGAGATAATAATAATAATAATAATAATAATAATAATAATAATAATAATAATAATAATAAGTTTTTGTGAATTCAAGTATAAAAGAAATATAAACAAAATTAACTAATAAAAATACTGATCGTTCATAAATAATAATAATAATAATAATAATAATAATAATAATAATAATAATAATAATAATAATAATAATAATAATAATAATAATAATAATAATAATAATAAATAATAATAATAATAATAATAATAATAATAATAATAATTATAATAATAATAATAATAATAATAATAATAATAATAATAATAATAATAATAATAATTATTATAATAATAATAATAATAATAATAATAATAATAATAATAATAATAATAATAATAATAATAATAATAATAATAATAATAATAATAATAATAATAATAATAATAATAATAATAATAATAATAATAATAATAATAATAATAATAATAATAATAATAATACTAATAATAATAATAATAATAATAATAATAATAATAATAATAATAATAATAATAATAATAATAATAATTATAATAATAATAATAATAATAATAATAATAATAATAATAATTATAATAATAATAATAATAATAATAATAATAATAATAATAATAATAATAATAATAATAATAATCAATAATAACAACTTCATACCTTATCTGGACTATTGGAAAATTCGGTTGAATCTGAATGTATTTCCCCTGAAGCAGATTTACTAAAAGAATTTAATCGATAAAAATATTTTTTTAATGCTGGCTGCAAATAATAATGGAAATGTTAATAACTTAACGCTTTGTTTTTTTAAATAACTATTGACAATCGTAAAATACATTCCAGTAGATACTTTAGATATTTTTAGAAAAATAATACATGCTTATAATTTATATTTAGGTCATTTAAAATATCAATAAAAAAAATTTATTCACTTTTGATCTGTTTTAGTAGATTGATATTATATTTATTTTCATTATGACAAAAGATTAGATATTAATTTTCAATGCAATAATGGAAAATATTGGATATTGATAAAATTGATAAAATAATTAATGAAATAAACATGGCAATGATTTAATTGTTAGAAAGCGCCACTCAAGCATAAATGCTGAAATGTATCCAGATAGACTCTCTGTCATCAAACTGTGGGATAGAAAAAACTATAGATTTATTAAATAAAGAGAAAAAAATAAACACTGCGGCAGAGATTTATAGAAAACAAACTGATACTGGTTTTTAAATTTCTACTGAAAGGTTTTGTGAATTTAATAGAATTTATTTTTAAATATGATGAAGGGTTTGATTTGTCGTTTTTTTGGAAATTCAGTAAAAGGTGCTAATAAATTGGTTGAGCTGATGATGAAGAATGTTGAGGTAAATAACATCAATGAAAATTCATATGGAAATTACCATACTCGGAAGGTTTTACATATTAAAAGGAGAAGATAAACAAGCAGTTGGGTAATTGAAATTATAAGATTATTTCTAATTCCTGTAAAGTACGCAATATATTTATTAATAAGCCAAAAACTCCGGTTGGGTTGTGTTCGGATCTCATTTATCAATCTACATGTAATATCATCTCTGTACTCGATTTATTGAACATTGCCCACCGAATAGATAAGAACTGTATGAGTAAAATTGACATGTTGGATTTGAATATTTTTAAATAGTGAATGGTTGCTGTTGTTTTCAAATGTATTGAATGGTTAAAATATTATGTAGGTGTATTATAATTTTTTAACATTTCCAATTTTCAATACTTTTTATGAAAATATTTCCAAATTTTTTTTATAAATTTTCATATCATTTTCAGAAACCATGTCATCTGCGCGGACGTCAATTGCGCGGGTCCAACTAATAATTAATAAGGGAAATGTACATATATATGTAGTCAGAGTTTATCCGACAAGATATTCTGTCCCCTATGGGTACGGCTCACAAGGGTAATGGTAGCAAGGGTACTGCTCATATTTAAGCCTTATACATTTATTGGATTGTTTAATAAATGTATAGGCTTGAATATGAGCAGTACCCTTGCTACCATTACCCTTGTGAGCCGTACCCATAGGGGGACAGAATATCTTGTCGGATAAACTCTGACTACATATATATGTACATTTCCCTTATTAATTATTAGTTGGACCCGCGCAATTGACGTCCGCGCAGTTGGACCCGCGCAATTGACGTGCTACGCATTTTCAATCCAGTTTATAAGCTTTTCAATTTCAAATTATTTTTAAATATTTTTTAAAATTCTATAATATTATCTTAAATTTTACGCAATTAATTTTAAATACTTTTTTTTAATTATTGCTCACAATTGATAGATAGAATATTAGTGAGATTTATATTATTAATAATATTGATAAAAGTATCATTAATATTGAAAATATTATTAATATACTATGTTGATAAAATAATTAATAATGATAAAATAATTAATATTTATAAAATAATTAATATGGATAAAATAATTTATATTGATAAAAATTATTAATATTGATAAAATAATTGATAATATCGATAGTAAATTAATAATATTGATATTATTAATAATATAGATTATTTAAAATGTATCAAATGCTTTTTGACAAGTATTTTGCGGCAAATAAAATGGTTTGATTTCAGATTTATAATCATTTTGTTGCCTGGTGTTGTACTATTCGATTTTCAAACTCATATGAAACATTCTCATGTAATTTCTTGACTATTATTTATACATTTATATGATTTCATGTACATTATAGATATAGATATATAGTTAAGCATAAAAATTTAGGATAAGAATTAAACCGTTACCTTGAACAATCTTCATTGACAACATAGGCTGTTGGTAAAGATATTTTAATAGATTTATCTTGTAGTTCTTTATCATCAGACATTCTTGATGATCTTGGTGGTGAACTGGGAGTTCTGGGACCTTTAATATATTCAGGTCCATTCGGATACTTGGAATCGGGTGAATGTGATTTATGGGGCAATTTTTTGGACTTTTTATGTTTTTTTTTCGATTTATTTTTCATCTTTTTTACTTTTTCGTTGTCTAAACTATAGAGGAAAAGCGTTATTTTAATAGGAAATTCCATTGCCAAATAAATACTTTTGGTCACATTTTTCAAAAGATGATGAATTCCGTCTTAAAATTACTTCTCTCGAACATCTGAAGTCATTATTTTTAGTTTCTTTATTGATTTTCGAACGGATGTATATTGTTTTATATATGACGGATCTTTGTCAGTTCGAGAATGCTTTCTTCGATGAGAATATCTGTCATAAGAATGGTGTGGAGGAGATAATGGTCTTTCCCCTGAAATTTGATCATATTCAATTGGTTTTAATTACTTTTTGACATTTATTTTATTGAGTTCACTTTTCAAAAATCAAGGAATGTTTTGAAAAAATATTATATCGTGAACTAATCAATAATCATTCAAAATTATGTAATTTATTAACTTTGATTATTTCTGGTGATATTTTTGTGAAACTTCGTATGAATTATACAAATAGTTATTAGGAACATTTGGTGAGTTAATTACATAATTTGTAGAAATCAAATAAATTTTGATGATGATTGGTTCGTCATTAATTTTCAGAAATTATATTTTGCTTATCATAATAATGAGAAAATACGATTTTAATTTCTGGTCGTAGTGATTGAACAAGCATTGTGAATAAATAAATTAATTAAGTAGTTAAGTGCTAAAATCTAAAATTCATATATAGCTTCGTCTCTTTTTTGGCACTAAGTGTCGCTGTAACGTAAAACTGAAGTGTTATTAACAATAAATGTTTAAGGTTTTGACAAAAGGAATTTTAGCGAGTGATGTCTTTGATCTACAAGGTTTAGCTTGATTACAAGCATTGGGACGTTGGTTAAGAGATACGGTGCTCTAATATTGACAGTATACAAATTAAGTATGTTACTACACAGTGGTATGACTGGAGAGACCAAGCAAATCCGCCTGGAAAATGGTTTGGAAATCCTTTTACTTGGGGGGGGGGGGGGGGGGGGGGGGTATACCAGAATCGATTCCAAATACAAATAATGGTATAGGTGAACCATAAGCGATGCAAAGAACCAACTGGTAAGACGACGATAGTTAGAACAATATATAACAAGAAGTAAACCGAACGAATTGTTAATCGTATTGTTGTTGTATTGATAGACCTAACTGATTGGTGAATGTCTAGTTGGGAACGTTGAACAATATAGTAATAGATACCTGTTTTGTTGATAGACATCTGAATTTTATGAAAGTAACGCTGATATGAACCTAATGCTTATTGTGACGAATTGATAGATAAATGAAAATTCAGATAGTATTTGAATTAAAAAACCTCGCGTTATTGATTAAAATTCAAAGTTATTATTTCATTTCCAATCGGGAATATTATACGTGATGAATTGCGGACAAACTCTCAGCTACAAAGATCATGATAAAACCTACTAAAATCAATAATAAAATACACAACAAATCCAATGTGATTATAATCCACACTGGTGCTAATGGCTGTGTATATTATGATCTCATGAGATGAAGTTTATAATGGTTAAATACCTGTGAATAATGCAATAACACCAATTGTTCTCAAAGTCCCTGTTTGCAATCAAGCAGACGAAGAAAGCGTCTTTGGTTGGCTACCTCTTTGACCATTGGCCCTTTCAAAAAGCCGTGTCGATGGGTTTTGAATGATAACAGAAGGTCGTAAATACGAGTAAATAAACAGTATCAACGAATAATCAAATGGATCAATCTATACGAATATGCAAAGGCTGTCGTAATTGAAGGTAAATGAAATCTAACAATTTGTAAGAATCTTAGAAATCCTTTATTTATAGTCAGTTTAGCTATTTTTAATTTTATAATTCAAATAGAAAACACGATTCAACATTTTAATGTTATATATTATATCAAATTGTTCCAACCCACCTTGTAAAGAATATAGAAAAACTGGTTCCAACTCCAAAGCTCTCACTGAATTAAGTTTTAATTATATTAATTATTATATAATATATATAATAATTAATATAATTAAAACTTAATTCAGTGAGAGCTTTGGAGTTGGAACCAGTTTTTCTATATTCTTTACAAGGTGGGTTGGAACAATTTGACAATTCCAGAAGATGAGAATTGGAACTGTTTAGCAATTCCAGCAAAGGGAAATTGGAACAGTCGAGCAATTCCAAAAAAGGAGAATTGGAACTGTTTAGCAATTCCAGCAAAGGGAAATTGGAACAGTCGAGCAATTCCAAAAAAGGAGAATTGGAACAGTTAAGCAATTACAGAAAAGGAGAATTGGAATATTTGAGCAATTCCAGCAAAGGAGAATTGGAATAGTTGAGCAATTCCAGCAAAGGAGAATTGGAACAGTTGAGCAATTACAGAAAAGGAGAATTGGAACAGTCGAGCAATTCCAAAAAAGGAGAATTGGAACTGTTTAGCAATTCCAGCAAAGGGAAATTGGAACAGTCGAGCAATTCCAAAAAAGGAGAATTGGAACAGTTGAGCAATTACAGAAAAGGAGAATTGGAACAGTTGAGCAATTACAGAAAAGGAGAATTGGAATATTTGAGCAATTCCAGCAAAGGAGAATTGGAACAGTTGAGCAATCACAGAAAAGGAGAATTGGAACAGTTGAGCAATTCCAGCAAAGGAGAATTGGAACAGTTAAGCAATTACAGAAAAGGAGAATTGGAATAGTTGAGCAATTACAGAAAAGGAGAATTGGAACAGTCGAGCAATTCCAAAAAAGGAGAATTGGAACAGTTAAGCAATTCCAAAAAAGGAGAATTGGAACAGTTAAGCAATTCCAGCAAAGGAGAATTGGAACAGTTAAGCAATTACAGAAAAGGAGAATTGGAATATTTGAGCAATTCCAGCAAAGGAGAATTGGAACAGTTAAGCAATTACAGAAAAGGAGAATTGGAACAGTTGAGCAATTACAGAAAAGGAGAATTGGAATAGTTGAGCAATTACAGAAAAGGAGAATTGGAACAGTTAAGCAATTCCAGCAAAGGGAAATTGGAACAGTCGAGCAATTCCAAAAAAGGAGAATTGGAACTGTTTAGCAATTCCAGCAAAGGGAAATTGGAACAGTCGAGCAATTCCAAAAAAGGAGAATTGGAACAGTTGAGCAATTACAGAAAAGGAGAATTGGAACAGTTAAGCAATTACAGAAAAGGAGAATTGGCATATTTGAGCAATTCCAGCAAAGGAGAATTGGAACAGTTGAGCAATTACAGAAAAGGAGAATTGGAACAGTTGAGCAATTCCAGCAAAGGAGAATTGGAACAGTTGAGCAATTACAGAAAAGGAGAATTGGAATAGTTGAGCAATTACAGAAAAGGAGAATTGGAATAGTTGAGCAATTCCAGCAAAGGGAAATTGGAACAGTCGAGCAATTCCAAAAAAGGAGAATTGGAACTGTTTAGCAATTCCAGCAAAGGGAAATTGGAACAGTCGAGCAATTCCAAAAAAGGAGAATTGGAACAGTTGAGCAATTACAGAAAAGGAGAATTGGAACAGTTAAGCAATTACAGAAAAGGAGAATTGGAATAGTTGAGCAATTCCAGCAAAGGAGAATTGGAACAGTTGAGCAATTACAGAAAAGGAGAATTGGAACAGTTGAGCAATTCCAGCAAAGGAGAATTGGAACAGTTGAGCAATTACAGAAAAGGAGAATTGGAAACAGTTAAGCAATTTACAGAAAAGGAGAATTGGAACAGTTGAGCAATTACAGAAAAGGAGAATTGGAACAGTTAAGCAATTCCAGCAAAGGAGAATTGGAATAGTTAAGCAATTACATAAAAGGAGAATTGGAATAGTTGAGCAATTACAGAAAAGGAGAATTGGAACAGTTAAGCAATTACAGAAAAGGAGAATTGGAATAGTTAAGCAATTACAGAAAAGGAGAATTGGAATAGTTGAGCAATTACAGAAAAGGAGAATTGGAACAGTTAAGCAATTACAGAAAAGGAGAATTGGAATAGTTAAGCAATTACAGAAAAGGAGAATTGGAATAGTTAAGCAATTACATAAAAGGAGAATTGGAATAGTTGAGCAATTACAGAAAAGGAGAATTGGAACAGTCGAGCAATTCCAAAAAAGGAGAATTGGAACAGTTAAGCAATTCCAAAAAAGGAGAATTGGAACAGTTAAGCAATTCCAGCAAAGGAGAATTGGAACAGTTAAGCAATTACAGAAAAGGAGAATTGGAATATTTGAGCAATTCCAGCAAAGGAGAATTGGAACAGTTAAGCAATTACAGAAAAGGAGAATTGGAACAGTTGAGCAATTACAGAAAAGGAGAATTGGAATAGTTGAGCAATTACAGAAAAGGAGAATTGGAACAGTTAAGCAATTCCAGCAAAGGGAAATTGGAACAGTCGAGCAATTCCAAAAAAGGAGAATTGGAACTGTTTAGCAATTCCAGCAAAGGGAAATTGGAACAGTCGAGCAATTCCAAAAAAGGAGAATTGGAACAGTTGAGCAATTACAGAAAAGGAGAATTGGAACAGTTAAGCAATTACAGAAAAGGAGAATTGGAATATTTGAGCAATTCCAGCAAAGGAGAATTGGAACAGTTGAGCAATTACAGAAAAGGAGAATTGGAACAGTTGAGCAATTCCAGCAAAGGAGAATTGGAACAGTTGAGCAATTACAGAAAAGGAGAATTGGAATAGTTGAGCAATTACAGAAAAGGAGAATTGGAATAGTTGAGCAATTCCAGCAAAGGGAAATTGGAACAGTCGAGCAATTCCAAAAAAGGAGAATTGGAACTGTTTAGCAATTCCAGCAAAGGGAAATTGGAACAGTCGAGCAATTCCAAAAAAGGAGAATTGGAACAGTTGAGCAATTACAGAAAAGGAGAATTGGAACAGTTAAGCAATTACAGAAAAGGAGAATTGGAATAGTTGAGCAATTCCAGCAAGGAGAATTGGAAACAGTTGAGCCAATTACAGAAAAGGAGAATTGGAACAGTTGAGCAATTCCAGCAAAGGAGAATTGGAACAGTTGAGCAATTACAGAAAAGGAGAATTGGAACAGTTAAGCAATTACAGAAAAGGAGAATTGGAACAGTTGAGCAATTACAGAAAAGGAGAATTGGAACAGTTAAGCAATTCCAGCAAAGGAGAATTGGAATAGTTAAGCAATTACATAAAAGGAGAATTGGAATAGTTGAGCAATTACAGAAAAGGAGAATTGGAACAGTTAAGCAATTACAGAAAAGGAGAATTGGAATAGTTTAAGCAATTACAGAAAAGGAGAATTGGAATAGTTGAGCAATTACAGAAAAGGAGAATTGGAACAGTTAAGCAATTACAGAAAAGGAGAATTGGAATAGTTAAGCAATTACAGAAAAGGAGAATTGGAATAGTTAAGCAATTACATAAAAGGAGAATTGGAATAGTTGAGCAATTACAGAAAAGGAGAATTGGAACAGTTAAGCAATTACAGAAAAGGAGAATTGGAATAGTTAAGCAATTACAGAAAAGGAGAATTGGAACAGTTAAGCAATTACAGAAAAGGAGAATTGGAATAGTTAAGCAATTACAGAAAAGGAGAATTGGAATAGTTGAGCAATTACAGAAAAGGAGAATTGGAACAGTTAAGCAATTCCAGCAAAGGAGAATTGGAACAGTTGAGCAATTACATAAAAGGAGAATTGGAACAGTCGAGCAATTCCAAAAAAGGAGAATTGGAACAGTTGAGCAATTACAGAAAAGGAGAATTGGAACAGTTAAGCAATTACAGAAAAGGAGAATTGGAATAGTTAAGCAATTACATAAAAGGAGAATTGGAATAGTTGAGCAATTACAGAAAAGGAGAATTGGAACAGTTAAGCAATTACAGAAAAGGAGAATTGGAACAGTTAAGCAATTACATAAAAGGAGAATTGGAATAGTTTGACAATTCCAGCAAAGAGAGAGAGAGGGATAGTTTTACAATAAAAGACAAATTGGCATGAATATTAAAGCATAATTTTATTAATAAATGAGTTGAATAACTAGATGAAAACGATGTGGAGTTGCCTGTTATAAAGAGTTCAGTTGACAAATTAGTTACATTAGCTATTAACACAATAAGGGAAAATTCGGCTTCTCCATGAGAAGATAGCATCTAGATAATCTGGATTGATAAATATTTAGTTCTTAATTGCAATTCGATTATGCAAATTTTAGTAAAAATGTACTCTTGTTATAAATAAACTGGTCAAAAAATAAAATTTTGAATATAGAGTATAATTTTAATTTTGCAGTATTACAACTAATCAGAATTTTTTTCATGTTATTAGAGGATCTCTGAAGGTTTGAAAAGTGGTTATGGCTACATAAAATGTTATGGTGATAATGAAATGATACGTTTATTAATAAAATATTTTTTAATTAATATTAATAATTGGTTACTAGAATTACACAGCATTAAAAAATATATTTCTAAACTTAAGAATAATTTATTTAAAAAAAAATATATATATATTAAGAATAAACTTACATTTGCCATCATTTTTCCTACGACTCGTAGATTTGTGATCATAATTAGTATGATTAGAAAAATTATTTGATCCGTATTTAAAATTTTGCTTGCTAGATAAAATGGAGGTGCAAATCAAAATTTAAAATTTAGACAATTTACTCGTCATAACTATCATAATTTCGTGAGTATCTATCACCATATGATATTTCCCGAGATCTTCGATACTCTGTAATCCTAGAAAATTCTCTGTTGCTACTTTTAAAAATTATTAATACTAACTTTACACCATAGCGATCTCTAGATTTTCTGGAATTCGTTCCACTTACGGGTTTTAAATAATCTAAAAATTGACTAGCACAAGCAACAACTGATAACTGTTGCAACAAAGCTGCTGGGTCAGCATTGAAAAGAGAAGTTGAATATTTTGCTAAATCATCATACAATTCCCTAGAACGACCTCTTTTTAAACGAGGACTAGGTGAATATGGTTTAGAAATTTTAGTATAATATTGAGAATTATCATTTCGTTGCCGCTTCATTTTTTAAATAATAGTGTATTTTGTGTCAAAATTCTATTTTTATTTGACCAATATAAATTTTTAAAATTATAAAATTTTATGAATTATTTATATTTATCTCACCAATGAATACTATAAATGTTATAATTATTTAATGCATTTTATATTTAAAAATCGCTTTCACAAATAGAAGTTAAAACAAATATTCCATATTTATTTGGTGATACTAGCTTAAATAATAAATATATGTCTAAATTTATAAATAATTGATAGTAGTTAATTTGTGTCGAAACATCATTTATCTTTAACTATATAATTATATTATAAATAAAATATGAAAAAAATTGACAATAAATGGTGTTAAACAGAAAGAAAACAGTGATTTATAGTTGATAAAAAAATAAATGATAATTGACCAAAATTCCTAAAGATAATATATCGTGCAAGAATTATCTGCTTTCAACAAATCAAATATAAATCATAAAAGAAAATATGTTAAAATTAACAATTTAGTGTCTTAAGTTTTGATCATTTAATTTTTTAAATCATTTTTGATAAACTGTTGGTAATTTCTATAATCATTTAAGTAATATTATTTAATACATCTCAAAAAGACTCAACAATAAAATTTGATTGTGAGTTTCAGTGTTCAAATCAAATAGAGTCTTTGCCAAGTGATGGGTTTGATTATTTAAGAAATGTTAATAAATTAATTGCTGAGGTGGTGAAGTAGTTGGCCAAAGTAATTCTGTTCACAACCGCATATAATATTATTTCGATCACTATGGAACCCATAATAAAGAACATTAATAATGTAGTACAAGTCCAGTAGTTGTCAGAAAAAACTGTGAGCTCTATCTTGGCGTGCTTTAGGTTTGTAGACTACTGTTTGAAGCAGTGCCAATTTAGGTATAAGCGACATAGGCGGCTGCCTAGAGCGGTATTATTTTAAGTGCGGCAAAATTAAAATTGTAAAATATTTTTATATCATGAAAATTATTTGTTGTTCTTCGTTCTCCTAATATCACTTTTTACATAGCACAAAAAATTGTCTAAATCCGGCACTGCGATCACCCCCGTGGTAACAGATTATCCAAGCTCACTATCCGTCTAGAGTGGCATTATTTCAAAATTGTCTAAAGCCAGCACTGGTTAGAATTCACTGTGGTCCCTTCTAACGCCTCCCTTCAAAATCACAATTATTATTAGCCTTTTATTTTTGAATTTTAGTTGATTAACAGAAAATAAAGGCGTGATGATTTGAAAACAAAATTAAATCGATTGAAATTTATAAGAAAATGCCAGAACTAAGCAACACAAATAAAAGACAACTACAGATTGTAGTTTCGGATTTTCTTCACAGTTTAATGTACGGCGTCCCAGAGCAATTTTCAAAATTTACATTTGATGCGAGCCTCTTTTATTTAATGGCTTACGGATCTACATAGATTATTAACACTTATTAAGAATTTTTAAAAAAATTCTCTATCTTTTATTTTCTTGCTTTTTTCGATGTTTATCAATGCTGTGACTACAAAAATGTCTTTAAAAAAGATTGATTAGCTCTAGCATTGAAAATATTTTCAAAGATTGTTTTTCTCATATTTCGTAAAGTTCGAAATCTAAATAGACAGTATTCAAACATAACATTACTACAAATTATATGAAGACACTTGGAAGTTCCTGTATAAAAGTTCATTGTAATGATAAGGTACATATATTTTTATTTGGCTGAAACATAATTCCTCATCATTAGATCGTTTTCTTTCTTTGCCTGCTGTTTGTACTCTACATCTGGGCCATCTCTCGCCACTGTCAAAATGAATAAAAGGAATAAATAACTTTTAAAACGAATAAGAACTTTTGAAAGAAAGGGAAAAATAAATAATTAAAAATTAAAAAAATACTTGAAAAAAAAATTACATGCCATCCTTTTCCATTGTCCCACATCCCGTTGGTAGTTGCATTTTTCGTTTCATCATTTCCAAGTAGAAAGGTGCACCAAATCAAGCCTTGTTCTTATAGACTAAGATTTGATGCAGTTTTCTGCTCAAGAAAATGATTTGTCGAATTAATGATAGTCTCGGTTATTTATTTTTTGTTCTGTATTCCACTTTGACTTTCTGAATGAATTAAATTTCTGTGAAAAGATCAATGCCATCTTTGAAAGTTAATTGACCTTTAGAAATCATTTGTTCAATACTTTTTGACAATTCTTCTGGTAAAATGAGGCTTGTTTCTGATTTAGAGGAAAATTTTTCATTAATAAATTCAACATCTGATGATTCAAGAACTTTCATGTTTCATGATTATTATAGATATACTTCACACTAATAAAAATGTAGCAAATACTTAAACTCATATGAACGTTCGCGAATATTCATGAACTTAAGTGAAATATGACAAATCGAGAGATCAGAATAATGGCATGCTCCACGGTGCTCCTTAAAATTTCTGAAATATTTGATGTAACAACTCAGAATAAATATATGTAGTGTAAATATGTTAATTTAAACTCATTTTTAACATTGAGGCTACGTATTTGCGAAGAAAATAAAATAGAGTTCCGCTGTTAAAAAGGATTGAAACCCACTATGATTAACATCCTTATAGCACGGTATTTACAAATAATTAGCACATGGGATACACAACACACTTCATCCAAACCATAAAGTAATTATGTAGCATTCAACGCGTTAAGACCAAGCAACCGAAATATAATATACAACTTTTAATGAAATAAAGCAAGTTTAACAATAAAATTCAATATTAACTAACACTGGATTTATTTGAAAAATAAATAATACAATATTTGACAAAACCCAAAAACTATAATCTATATGATTATTATTATTATTGCAGATTATTTCTGAAATCAACCCGAACGTTCCAGGTCAATAAAACCCCGTAACGAGCACATCTCACAAAATATCAGCAATACAAAATTAAACTCACGCACATATACACACATCAGTTAAAACAAATCAAGTCAATTTAAAATACAAATATTTAATAACAAGTGCACTAAATTATAAACAAATAATCAATTATTTTGTTTTCTTGGATTCATCACATTCAGGAGCAGAAGGAGTTTCAGGAGCACATTCAATACTGGCTTGACCATTGGGAATATCCTCTCTACCATCATCATGATCCTCATCATTGTTGTTGCTATTACTGACGGATTTTTCCGCTTCGAACTTTTCAATCATTTCCTGACTAACACCGTACTCGTTGGGTCGTTTAGGATCTATCGGATAGATCCAGCGCTGGTAAAGGTAGATGAAGAATATCACATCTACAACATTATGGGAGGAAATGGAACATCGTTAAAATGACAATGATAATATACCGTCTCTCAGACAACCTATCCTATATAGAGTTGGCATTTTGATAACAAATGCAAATATATCATCAATGAAAGTATTCAATGCTTTGTAAGTCAATTTTCTCCATGGAAGATGAGCGACTGATTTCATTTTATAGTTTATGAACAACTGTGGAGTCATCATGATGAATCCTAGATATATTAGATTGTAAATGCATTTGGAGTAAATGATCAATACCAAACATCAACAGGAACCCATATGACATGGACAAAACCCATGAATACCATCCACTATGTTCAAGATAAATGAGAGAATAGATTGCATATCCAACCAATAATGGGAATAAGATCCATGACAAATATTTAAAAGCCAACTAAATATATCATAGATAAAACAAAAATCAAATATCAACAAAATAGCTAATCAAATAATTAAACTACCTTAATAAATAATTGTAAATAAATGACGCTGCGGATTGTATTATTATTTCATAAATTGAATTTTTTATTAATATTAATTAATCTACTCTCATTATTAAATATTTACAAATTAAATATACGTTTTGGAATTTTCAGCAAATAAAGGTAAATATATAGGAAATCGGTAGTTGTTATATGAATGGTAAATCAATTCGGAGCTCGTGTAAACATATGTAATAAATCATATAAATCATTTAACCCCCCCCCTCCCCCATTAATGGTAATTATTTTATACCAGATCTGTAATATGTGTTAATGAAAGCCAATATTGCAATTCAACTTTATGAATAAATTTATTACTCGAGCTATTCCATAGTTGTCATGGATACCAATGACACAGTTGATGGTTACTGTGACAATTAAATACCCATCTATGTAGACATTAGCGCAATCTAATCGAACTTGCCAAGTAATCAATGCACTTTTAGCCTTACCAATAAAAACTCAACAGAGCAAATCCGGGATTGAAATCAGTTATAATTGATAAAAGAAAGTGGAAATAAAACCAATGAAAATTGCCAAAAGTTCAATAAAATCACCTGATCATATTCTTGGTATCAGATTCAGTGTATGACGACTTGTGGGAGAAAGTTATTCTCGGGAAAATACCAAATATAAGTTGCTCCCTATTGACAGTGATGTTGATAACCTTTTTGATTTTCCATACTTCAATCAATAAACCGAGCACGACAGAAACTTTCACCATGAAGTTTGTATCGTTGTCAAGTACATAGAGGACGACAATGACAGATTGGAACACATTAAAGAATACAGATCGAACTGACAATCCTTCAAGTGACTCTCTGTTGCGCCAGAATTGAATATCTACAATAGAAAATTACTATTCAAAAATTGAAATGGTAAAAATGTTCTACCATTTTTAAATGCCAAGAACTCAAAAACGCTATGGACGATTGATACAATAACCGTCATTCCCAACAGATATGGATTTGTATCAAGCATGGTTTTCTATTTTAAGCAATTAAAATCATCATTTATATCGGTAATTGATTACTTTCAATGTATCCTGCTCTTCGTCAGATTCCTGCATCATACTTTCACCGAACATGCCTCCGTACCATTTCGATCTCATCGACTGTGCGACATACAACTGCAATTTGAACAGGGATATCGGTGAGAACACCAAATTCAGTGGCAACTCTGTAACAGTCTCGTTCACAACCGTGTAATCCTGGGCCAAATTCCAATAATCATTCAGAAAAACTACTGGATAGTATTCACTGGTACTGGAATAAAATTCCACCACTAAAAGTAACCGATAACCAAATTTGATTATGAAATTAATTAGTACTCTCATTTAATGGCGGTGGAACTGATCCCGGAGTCCATGAAGTATGGTCATCTAATATTTGAATGGTCATATTTGGATGCCAATGTGTGACAGGTGGTAAATGAGATTCCATGCTTTTATTGGCTTTTAATTCATTTGGAGTGTCGGTTTCTCCAGTTAGTAAATTTGTGGTTCTTCGCAATTTTCGCTTTTTATGCTTTGTCAACACTATTAAATGTTCATATATAATTAAATGAATAAAAAATATATGCTTAAATTTAAAGAGCCTTTATAATTGATTTAGTGTTAGGAGGTAATTAACATAATAATTGAATAAAAAAGCATTACCATAAATTAACTCAGTTAAATTGAAATATCTGATATTGAATGAGCAATGCTTACTCAATAATTATTTTTAAAATATTTAATAAAATATCAAATTAAAAAGCTCATTCAAGTTAACTACATTTAGTAATCTACTAAATCGGAAATAAATTACATCATTATTAAAATTGCATTATCTTTTACATCATAATATACACGTATACAAATTTAAAAATTACTTTTATTTTTGTAAATAGTTAATTTCTTGTCATAATTCTTGCTTTGTGGATCAGGACTGTGTCCACTTGGCACAATATAAATGTGTAAATAGAATGAACCGTTATTTTTTAAGTTCTAAAATTTTAGGGGAAAATATTTGAAAAATAATGCGTTTGCCTACTTCAGATGGATTAATACTACCAAATGTTTCAAAACTTCCATCATTATTGGGACCAGCAGTCCAGTCTCCATATTCAATATTTTTCAAATGCCAAAATAAACTTGCATTATTTGAAAAATCATTGAATGTGTACATATCTGAAGTATATACATATAAGTCGAACCATGTACCTTTTTGATAAACGTTTATTCCAGTAAGTGTTGTTACAGGTGATCTGACACCATTTGGTGTTTCAGTAACTGGTTGTCGTCGAAATAAACTACTTATGAAGTATATTACCATCATTCTGAAAATAAATCCCTTCATCATGGTCCAAAAGTTATTCCTGGGTGGATTTGCATTATTTTGTTCAGCTGGCTGATTTTCTACTGGATTAGCAACTTCACTTGACATACTGGATCTAAAAGTATTTAATTGATGAATAACAACAAAATTTAAAGTGACATTTCCATATGACAAAAATTTAAACTCTTACAAACACGTAATTAATAAAACAAAAACACTTTAAAGCTAAATGAAAAATTAACTTATCAAATTTTAAACAAGCTTATAAGACATATATCATAAATCAACAATACTGTGTTTTTAATTCAAACTATTAATTTAAATTAAAAATAATAATTTATTTGTGAAATTAACAAAGAAATAAACAAAATTTTAAATTTATTTCACAACTTTACAAAAATTAATCTTATTACAACAACTGTTTATTTAAAATTTCAAAACTCATTTTTTCTCTAAAATATTGCATTTGATCCTAAAAATTAAACAATTAAATAATGTTAATAATTTCACTATATTAACTTGATTAAAATCTAATTTTGACCTCCGAGATAAATATTCTGCAGTCTGACTTAGAAAAACTCCACAGTCATAACCATTGTGTTGAGTAGGTCCGTCCTAAAATTATAAATACTCAACAATGATTTCAATTTAAAATAAACCCACATAAATCTGTTTAAATGTCCACTCGGAAATAGAAATCTGTTTTTTTAATTTATCTTTGGAATCCTCAATTAGAAACTCCCTATCAAATAATTAACTAAATAGATCTAAATTAAAATAAAACCACTTCATCAATTCCAAACACTCGGGATTGCGACCCTTCAACGAGTCATAGTAATGTACTTCTTGATTACACATATCAATGGACACCAAGCACCAATGATTGCCCAAATGAATGGGAACCAACACCAATTGACTGTCAAACAACGGCCGTTTCTTTGTCCATCTCTTAACACCGGAATATCCAGAACTGCGCAGTTTAGGATAGAAAAATGTGGTAAGAATTTGCACCGAGGGATATTGATTATTACTGTTATTACGGAAATAAATCAACTCCAAATAGAAATTTATTATCTAAATTAATTAACATAATTAAATATTAAAAAAGAAATTCATATACAAATTTTAATTAAAATAATCAAAATTAATTAAAAATAATCAAAAAACTAATTAAATATGTTATGTACCCAAAATAAAGGAATTAAAATAGAAATTGAAATAACTAAACTAACATTGTCCGTCAACCATTGTCTTGGTTGCAAAGATATCAAATCTGTGACAGTGACCGACAAATTGAACTGCTCAACAACAACCATGTCTCGGTTCCTATTCAATATCGAGCAGTTCACCAGATTCCTCATGTCATCTGTTATTTCTAAACAAAAATCGATTGTAACAACTTTTATTTGAATTATTAAAAAAATATTCTCTACTTGGAAGAACTACTTTCTTTGACTAGTTTAGGGAAAACCAGTGGAGGAATGGAACATAATTCTCTAAAATAATAGGTAATATCTTCAATGTAACTTCCATCGTATTTTTTGATCTAAAAAATAAATACAATCGAAATAATAGTCGATGTATACAGACTTCTTCATTGTTGACAGTACTTTCGATTTGTAATCTTTGTAATCTTCTTTGCCTGCTGTCACTGTGAATCGATGGCTTTATCAAGTTTGAAATTAAATTAGAACTTAATAAATGCGATTTGGATTTCACTGTGAGAGCTGTTAATTCAGAATTAGATGGGAAATCTAAATATTTTATATTGTTTTAACTTTACTTACACTCTCTTTACCTGTGATTTTATTTTTATTATTCATAAATTTAGATTCATTTGACTTTAAATCGACTGAATCTATACGACTAATTTTATTATTCGTGCTTTTATAATCATTAGGAACATAATGAGTAATTTGACAATTGTCTACTTTGATTCTAAATAACAAAACCAATGTAATTTAATAATTTTTATCATTTAGTACTTCTTGACATTGCAATTAAGAACAACTGATGAATTCTAGAAATTAATTAAGGAAACTTAACTAAAAATAATTATTAGCATACATCTTTGAATACTATACTAGGTCGATTATTAGGCTTAAATATGCTGTCATAAACTGTTAATTCTCTGGTGTGATCTTGACTTAACATAGTATAAAATTCGATAACTAAAAATCAAATTTTTTACTTTTCATTATTTAGGTTTTAATTTAACTTTTGAAGAATTTTCATAAAATGAATTATTTTCGCTAAATTAAATAATAATAACTTTAAAAAATACGCAAAGCATTATACTGTAATATTTCAAGTGTATCTGTGGATTTTCTTTTATGAGAATTAACAGGAAAAAAGATTGATTTTATACGATCAAACATTGCTAGCATTGAAAAGTTGAAAAATTAAAATTTGCAAGATTTTTAAAATAACACAAAAATAAAGAAGAATTTAAACAACTTTTTAACTGAATTCTATATTGAATCATATTATTGCCTAAATTTAGATAAAATAAAACTTAAGTTTCTTGTATTTATAATAAAAATTTCATTTTCTAAGAAATGAATTTACTAAAATGTGAAATTTTAAATTGGACTTTTTCTATTTTTCTATGGCTTAAATACAGGGTTGTCAGTTTCCTAAATGACATATCGGGATTAAATTTAAAAAATTAAATCTAAATATTTTTATTTAAAGAATAAATCTGTTATCAATAATATATGTATAAAAAACAAAAATAACATAAACAAAACATTCATTGTACCTTATATATAAAAAACACAACTAAAATAAAATAAATATTAGTATTGCATTAAACTTTCT
This sequence comes from Schmidtea polychroa, assembly GCA_959609185.1. Taxonomy (NCBI): domain Eukaryota; kingdom Metazoa; phylum Platyhelminthes; order Tricladida; family Dugesiidae; genus Schmidtea; species Schmidtea polychroa. The sequence continues at coordinate 210,746 of CAUHTR010007296.1, forward strand.
TTTAATATTTTTCGTTTCCTGAGCTTTTTTAAAAATTATCTGTGCTTTTTCTTCTTTTAAAAAAAGTCTAAACTCTGCATGTCATTTTGTAATTTTCTTTGACCATTAATTCCGCTTCTAAATTTTGAATTAGTAATTTATTACGCTCCTTACGCCAAGCGGTGGTCATTAAACTGAATATTCTTTCTTGTGTCGCATTCGAATGGAGTATCGAAAAAATCTAACTAACTATTTTATATAAATTTTCAGAAAAATTTTAAAAGTAGTGCTTATCAACTTAAAAATATTTTGTAACTCTTGATACATCAAAATTTACGGTAAATCGGGAATTGGCGATTACATATCGGGAATCGGGAATAGAGTTCCAATATCGGGAAAATCCCATCGAAATCGGGACACCTGGCAACCGTGCTTAAATAGCAATCAGAACCTCACTCAAAACCCAATTTTATCAAATTACACACTTTAAGTGTGACGTATATGTTACATAATTTGATATAAACCCGGAAATAAAGTTAGTTACTCTTAGGTTCAGAATGATGAAAGAAAACACTTCTTTCAAGCTCGTTTAAGGTGTTCCATGTATTTCATTTGCAACATAAATCATATAAGTCTCGCTAGAACATACATATTAATGCTTGGCTTCTGGTTGTTTGACCTTAGTTACATTAGTGACTTATGCTGGGTATACAGTAATTTTAATACTTTCTGTCCATACATTAACCTTTGCTTGTTCTATATCCTCGCCACAACACATAATGTTTTTATTACCACTCATTAGCCATCACAAGAGTCGTTGGTCCTCTACATTTACGAGCGGGCATCAGCAAAATATTAGTTCCATCACAATGGCTGCTAATGTCCTGACGCATCTCTAGGTCCATGGGAACGACAAGAACATTTTAAACATAAATAATATTTAACATTACAATACATTAGTGTATTTTTTTAGTAGGTTATAAATTTGCTATCATTGATAACTCTCATTTGTAAACACCAGCAGTAAAAGTATTTTTTAAATAAAAGCATTAAAACTTCATTTTTTTTATTATTGTGATCAACGTAAAACAAATGTTTTCGTCTGATTGAAATTCAGTCCAACTAGGATTTTTCAGGGTCGACTTATATGTATGATATACATTTTTGGGTATATTCACACAACTTCTGTGGGTTGGCTAATACATGAATGGGTTTATACGCGATGATATATGGTAATTTACCATTTTTGTATTTGATTAAATTTAATTTCAATTCAAGTACAATTATCAATAATAATTTTTAGGTGTGACCCGATAACATCGAAAGGGTGAAATATCTATTTCTCTCATGGATTACAATTGTATGGATTGGTTTATGGGCGTGGTTGAAATTAAACAATTGTAACATTTTTATATATATAAGCTTTATTAAATAGAAATTTATCATAAAAACCTTTCAGCAGGTAATTTTATTGTTTTTATTACATTTTGTTATATTTAACACTAAACTAATTTGATAAATATTAATACCATTTTAATGACCTTTAATTTGTCTCACTAGTAGTACAACACTCAATTCTTTTTTTTAAAACGGGGTTCATTAAACAGTAAATAGTTTGGAATATTCTGAACTATCAATTCAATTAAACACTTCAGAAATAGGCATATTACATTTGAATTGATGAATAAAAATATGCGGGATTCTTTTGAAACTGAACAAGTTTGTCTTCTCTCGCGAGGTTGAGTTACTGCCTTTTCATTATATATATCTTTTTCAACATTTAATCATTTGTAAGATTACTCAAACTTTACTATAGTACTATGTTGATATATGAATTAATACCAGTTGCAGTACCAATATGACCATGACTTGTATAACTATATCGGACTTTCTGACTTTTTTGAATTTATCATTTACAAGTTGCCTGATTTTTTACTACTACAACTACGACTACTACTACAAATAATTATAATAATAATAAAATAATATTAATAGTAAAAAGCGATGATTTCGTGGTAGCAGCATTAATTAAATGTTAAACCATTAACCAATTAGATACCAATGTTCCAATTTGGGACGTCTCACATTTTATCGATTAATTCATAGTTACCAGCAATAATTTACTCAATATTTGCGTCACTAGTTTCTATACTTTGTGGTGCTGAATATCAAGCCCATCATTCACTTGACATTGTTGTCATTTGTGTTTATGCCTAAATATGTCTAAAATATGTTTAACAATACAGAAAAAAGTTGGCACTTAATTGGTTAAATGATAATAATAATAATAATACTAATACTAATACTACTACTACTACTACTACTACTACTACTACTAATAATAATAATAATAATAATAATAATAATAATAATAATAATAATAATAATAATAATAATAATAATAATAATAATAATAATAATAATAATAATAATAATAAAAATAATGTTTTTCATTTATCTTAATTACAAAATTTTTAGATTATGTCAATGATTAGAAATATTCACAGCAAAAGTCTAGCTGATCTTAAATTCCCAATTGAACAAAATTGTGCCCGTAATCCAAGTCTTGATAATTTACCGAAATTTAAACAGAGTTTAAAACAAAAATCAAAAGAAATCGAGTTCATGCAAAAATTTCAACTAAATCATGTTAAACAAGATATCGACGTAAATATTGAAGAAACCTCGACGTATGTTGACAATTCCATTGCTGATCTAGCTACTCAACTAGCAAATATTCGAGCGATCACAGAGTTCAAAAATCAAATTGATGCCAAGGAAATCAACAATAAAAGGATTGCAATGATCATTAAATCCGAATTCCTAAGACGCAGTAATGAACTGCCAGGAAAGCAATCACATCATTGCAGCTTTTGTTCTTCCTGTCATAGTTCTGATCCTTCTGGGAATACAGAAGGCCAGTCAACATCAGCCAATAATAATGTAGAGAAGCGCACTAAATTCAATTCCAGTAAAAATATTAATCGGAGTTGGGAAAGACCATTCAATTCTCCCACGAAAGCGATATGATAAAGTATAATTTTCAAAATGACTTATTTGTTCACTCATAACAGGAATTTGTAAATTTTATCTCTTTATATCCTTTTATGTTTATCTTAAAGTTTTTATTAGTTTAATCTATTTTGATTATTTTCCATCCCAGCATTTCTTTCAGGTAGTAAAACATCTGCAACTCAATTGCCAACTTAGAAAGCTGTTCATATAAAGCATTTTTGTAATATTCTAAATATTTCATTACAGTCAATCTACTCAACAATTTATGACGCTTTTGATCTAATTATTATTAGGATTATTTATTAATTAATTATTTATATATTTGGGGTTATTTTAATTTATGCTGCTACCTAAAAATAAATGTAATGTTTAATATATGATGCCACCAAGAAACCAAATATAATCATTTAACAAAAATAAATCAATAGAAATAAAATATATAATTACAGCTAATATAATTGTCATAATCGATATAACACAAATAAATAGGTTAATAGATCACATGAATTAATCATATATTGTCATCGAAAGTTTCGAATTTCTCTTCACAGTTCTCCTTGTTCTGAATATGTATTTTTATCCTTACTCATTATATAATATTTCAATTTCAAAATGTTTAGTATTCGTCAATCTTCTAACATTAATTAAGTAGAAAATAATTAAAAATATTTTTCTTCTACCTGCCAGAGCCAGCCACACAGCACAAAAACAACAAGTTTACTAAAAATCGTAAATAAACAAATAACAAAAAAACAAAGCAATTGATTAAAAAATAAAACATAATTAAAAAAAATCGAAAAACCGCAAGAAGTTGCAGACAGAAACATATTTTACTGTAAAGATACAAAATGAAAAAGAAATAGCATAAAAACATATTAAAAAGGTGAAATAAGAATTAAATAAAAGTAATTAAAAATTATAGAAAAATTATAGAAAAATTCGTTTGTTTAACCGGAATAAAATAATGAAATCCCGACAATCTACCAATGAGGTCGTGCCCTCACCTGATTGGTCGGAAATACGTAAATTTAGGCTGCCTTGGAAGTCATTTGATAAATATCATTTGATAAAAATATCATTAAAATTATAATTAATCAAATAAATCTTATTTGATAAAAAATATCATTAAAATCTTTTTAAAATTTCTAAAAATACTTACATTGATTTATTTTCTTAAATTTCTTCCCATCAATTTTAGCATTATTAGCATTACTTGTTGAAGCTACGTTGGTATTGTTGGCATTACTGGTATTGTTGGCATTACTGGTATTGTTGGCATTACTGGTATTGTTGGCATTACTGGTATTGCTGGCATTAATGGTATTATTGGTATTTAACATATTCTAAATTTATTAATTAATAAAAATTTATTTATAATTAAAAATCTTACAAAGTATGAATTCATGTTTTCCCAATATTTAGAATAGTCGAAGTAAGAATTCTCAATAAAAGTTAATTGAAATGTTAAATTAATTAAAAATTTTACCATATTGTTTGTTTTTTCTTGGTTGATGGTTGAACCATTACTAGCATTTTTGGTTGAAACAATGTTAGAATTCTAAAATTGTTTCAACCAACAATGCTAATAATGGTTCAACCATCATTCAAGAAACAACAAACAATATGGTAGAATTTTTAATTAATTTAACAATTTCAATTACCTTTTTATTTAGAATACATCTTACTATTCTAAATATTGGAAAAAATATGAATTCATACTCTGTAAGATTTTTAATTTTAAATAAATTTTTATTAATTATTAAATTTAGAATATTGTTAAATTTAAAATTTCCAAATAATTAGGGAAGGAATATTGACATTTCAAAATCAAAGGATTAAAGAAAAGAGGTGATTATTGTTGCAGAAAGTACCGAACCAAAGCGGTACAGCGAGATTTATTTTATAGATAGAATATGCATTTTATTGCGATATTCGGAGTTTTGTAAAGTGTTGATTATACGAATTTGAATACAAATATACGTTGAGTGTTGTTTAGCTAATTAATTTTTAGAACACGTTGAGTCAGAAACACCGACTTTAATATTTATTTAATTAAAAACTCAACGTTATGTTAAATGCCAATAATACCATTAATGCCAACAATGCCAGTAATGCCAACAACAAGAAAATAAATCAATTTAAGTATTTTTTAGGAATTTGAAAAATGATTTTAATGATATTTCATTTAATTTTTATTGTATAGAACACTATCCTAGACTTTTTTTCATTATCTACCAAAATTACACTGTCATAAAATAAATTCATTTAGGATGTTACAAATTTATTAAAATGTCCAGGGTAGTGTTCTACACAATAGTCAAAAGATATACATAAAAATGACTATCAAAAATCTTTAAACTAAATAGTTTAGATCAGGGGTTCTTAACCAGGGCTTCAAGTATCACTAATTGTGCAGGATAAGATTTCTGGGGGTGCGGAAAGAAACAATCAAATTGAA
>CAUHTR010007297.1:0-87138 GCA_959609185.1 Schmidtea polychroa
ATTATTTACAAATTATAAATAAATAAGGCAAATTTCATCTAAAAATTTCCCCATAAAATCCCCTTCATAGATAAATAGTCCAAGTAATGGATAATTGGGAAACTAATTAAATTCTAAATGACAAAATTCGCATTTAAAAATTTCACTAGAAAAATTTAATTTTGCGCCAAAAGGTTTGAATTGGTTTGTGAAATAATTTGTGAAACGCGGTAAAATTACGGATCATTTGATCCCAGCTTAAGTGGGAAATCTTTTTGGTAAGATTTTGAACAGTTTTCAATGGAGAATCGGTGTAAATTAGATTGAATTTTTGGGGAAATTTATAATTTTGGAGATTCTTATTTATTGTTGTTTGAATTGTGTAATTGGACTTCATCTCGCCATGTGGATCTGCTGGTAATTTATTATTGCTGACAAACTTGAATTTTATTTCTCTTTTCTATTTACTTTTCGTCAAAAAATCATTGTAGTAATTGAAAATTGCCGTGCTGAAAATTGCAGTGTGGCAATAATGATAAACATTGATCTATAGTTGAAAACTAAATGCAGATAAATGAAATTGTAAATGAAAGAAAAAAAATCGATTGTCAATAGAAATAATTTTACTGGTGACGGAATAAAGAGAATTAAAATAATATATATGAAAATATGAAAAAATTAAAAAATTATAATGAAAAAAAGTTTTTGGTTATTAATTTTATGTGAATTCTTTGATGGAAAATATGAAATTAAAGTGAAATGAAATAAAAATGAAGGGGAATTTTTGTAAACTTTAATTTGATTAATTTCTCGGTAATCAACTGTGCCTTATGTCGTTTATTTGGATTTTATTATTTTATTAATATTATTAAAAATTATTTTATATTATTGAGATAGGTACTTCACGTGTAGTCTAATAATTTTGAATGAAATGTGAGAAAATAAGGCTACATTTTCATTAAGTTTCTTCTTCTTGTTTCCCAGAATTTTTTTCAGAAAAACATACAAATCGGAAAAATTATTATTATTATTATTATTATTATTATTATTATTATTATTATTATTATTATTATTATTATTATTATTATTATTATTATTATTATTATTATTATAATTATTATTATTATTATTATTATTATTATTATTATTATTATTATTATTATTATTATTATTATTATTATTATTATTATTATTATTATTATTATTATTATTATTATTATTATTATTATAATTATTATTATTATTATTATTATTATTATTATTATTATTATTATTATTATTATTATTATTATTATTATTATTATTATTATTATTATTATTATTATTATTATTATTATTATTATTTTATTATTATTATCTCTCTATTATTATCTCTCCATCCGAATTTTACTATTTTTTAAAATTTTTTTTTATTATTTTTTTTTTGGTTTTTTTTTTATTATTATTTTTTGGTTTTGTTATTTATTTATTTTTTTTATTATTTTTTTTCATTATTTTTTTTCATTATTTTTTAATTTAGTTTTATTTTATTATTCTTTTTTTTTAATTTTTTTTAATATTTTTGTTTTATTTTATTTGTTTTATTTATTTATTTATTTTTTTCTTTTTTATTTTTCACCAACCCCGTTAGAACGTGCGGTTAATGTTAAAGTTTATATCCAGGGTATTGTTGGACAAGAATAAAATTCAGTTTATTAATATGTTTATTTAACTATGATAAAGTAAAACGATAAGTAAAAAAGAATAAATTCATAATAAAAAAATTAAAAAAGACTACTGAAAATAAATAGTTTGAGTGGCCAAGATAATCAGTGTCCGTATTGTGGGGCATTGTTAGGCCCAAAAAATGCTGGTTATATATGTTCACGTAAATATATATATGTTGACGTAAACCTGTTAAATATCTACCACGACTTGCCCAATTACAAAGAAAAGAAACAGCCAAACTAATAAAAAATTATTTTATTTATTTTAACTCAAAACTTCTTTGTATACTATTTTATCTATTACATTTCCTTCCACTTGAATTAATATTCCCTTTCTTGATCTACACCTAGATAAGGCCACATATATTTGGCCATGTCCAAAAATAGGGTGAGCTGGTGTAAGATATAATCCAACTTGTTCAAAACTCTGCCCCTGGCTTTTGTTAAAAGTCATTGCTAATGCAAGTCTAACCGGAAATTGCGTTCGATGAAGTATAAGTGTACATGATCCATCATCTGCAGAGTTCAGTGTTATTCGTGGAATAGACACCATTTCGCCTTTGTGATCACCAGTTAAAATTTCACATTGTAAAATTCTAATCCCTATTTTACGTATGATTAATCTCATTGACGTTTCCACCTCGAAAAAGATCGGTGAATTAATGATGTCTAATCCATATGCCAAGGCGTATAGAAATTTATATGAGCAATATCATTTGAGCGGAAATAATATGTTGTGTTTACATTTCACGGAATTCAAAGCAGATGATCAAAGACGCTATAACCTTCCCACATGTGATGGCATTGCCGCTGTTATCGCTACAAGAGAGGGAGAAGTTCCAGGGTGTGTAGACATTAGGGTTTACCCAAAGGGGAAAAAGGACAATGATTACGTTAAAAATACATCATGGCATGCTGATCCGATGTTATTCCCGCTATTATTTCCAGCTGGTGATCCTGGATGGAGTTATAAAATGAAGCAAACCGGGTTAAACAAAAAATTAAGTCCGCTTCAATATTATGGACATCGACTGGCTACTCGCAGTGTAATCAATCTATTATTATGTTATGGAAGATTGACACAGCACTATCTGATCAATGCATATTTAACAGTTGAATTATAAAGGCTAAATTATATTCAATTTCATCAAGCCGCACTAAGGACAGAATCAAGACAGGGATTAATGGATCACATTGCCAATAGCAGATTAAACCTCGAAGAAAAAACCCTAGAGTAGAAAATACAACAATTCTTCCAGTAACTTTCAAAGGAAATCCAAGAGATATGGCAAATCAATATCAAGATGCCATGGCTATTAGTAGAACCATAGGCCAACCATCACTATTTATCACTATGACATGCAATCCAGATTGGCCTGTAATAAAACGATATAGAGCTAAGCATTTACCATATGGGACATCCGCAAATGATATGAGTTATATGGTGGCACGAATTTTCGATGGAAAAGTTAAAGAAATATTAGAGAAATTGCCATCGTTGTTCGGTTCAATCGCCGCATATGCATATACGATTCAATTTCAAAAAAGAGGATTACCACACGTTCATCTCATTATAACACTTGTTAAAAAGCTTTTAACTACCGACAAAGTGGATGCGTATGTGCATAAATTCCAAATAGGGAAGAAAGTCCAAGATTATGGTATAAGGTAATAATATGATATAAGGTAGTAATATGACTCATGGGCCTCATACCAATAATTCAATACCAATAATTCTATACCAATAATTCTATACCAATTCTATACCAATTCTATACCAATTCTATACCAATAACCTATAGTGTATGGGAAGTTTATCATATGTAAGTGTTCGACTAAATTCATTAATCATGTTTAACTTAAAAAACTCTAATAACATAGTTGTACTATGCTTACGTAACGTAATTATTATTATTATTATTATTATTATTATTATTATTATTATTATTATTATTATTATTATTATTATTATTATTATTATTATTATTATTATTATTATTATTATTATTATTATTATTATTATTATTATTATTATTATTATTTATTATTATTTATTATTTATTTATATTTAATTATATAATAATTACAAATTGACTAAAAATAAAAATTCACAAATTTATAAAGGAAAATCAATTAAAATTTTAATTATTCCTCATAAATTCATCTATCCACATAAAAGTTAATGAAAATAATTGCCTCATTTAATTTAAATTGAATTTTTATTTTTCAAATATAAATCAGTTGAAAACCACTTTTTTCTATTTTAGCAAATTTTATTGCTTTTTCAAATTTTATGGAGGCGAAAACAAAATTAATAAAATCCTTTTATTTTATCGGCGCAAATAATGAAATTCATACGTAATGGAGATGGCCCATGTATATTCTAACTCATGGCAAGTTTAAATTGTTTAGCTTATATGTCCTCTTTAGTTTTTGTTTTAATGAATTTTAATTGGAAATTTTCAGATTTATACTATTATGCTATTGAAATTTTAAATAAAATTACATCAAATTAAAAGATCACATAAAAATTAATTAAAATTTGCGTACAAATGAGGAATTTATAAACCGCGAGAATGATGCGTAAATGTCTAAATTCATTTTTTCTGTTCTTCCGCCTAGCCAAGATGAAACATTAGATGAAACAAAAAAGTTACGCTCACTACTCTGAACAGGTAAAACTACATTTAATCAACTCAGGGCATTTTTATATAGGTACGTTTTATACATGAAGTATTTAGGCAAGATTTTAATACTAAACACATACACACTTTCATTTAATTCATACCTGTTTTTTTTGGATAAATGGGAATATTTTTACTTTTATGAGGGATTTGTAGACGATACAAGCTACCTAACGTCCTATTATTAATTTGTTTGTGATAATCGCATGTGCAAGTATACTAAAAGTGTAAGCTATATCAGAGCCTAGACATAGTATCCATCAACTTCAATGACACTCTGGAGTAGACGTGTAAAATTTTGGAACTCGCGTGTGAGCTTAGCCTCCGATGTTGACTCCAAATATTAGCGAAAATTGTTCCTCACCTCTCCTGAATTAAAGTTTTTTCCGCATCGATAGCATTCATAATTCCTGAAGATAAAGCGATCCATGGGGATTGTGTCGGGTGAGTAGGCCGGCTGCTTTAATAGACACACACGGTGTTCTTCAAGTAAAGGTTGAATCGTTTGTGCTACGTGAGGTCTGGCTTGCATTGTTATGATGAATGACAATTTCCCAAGCAGGTAGTATTGTTTGAAATTTTGAAATCATATTCTGCAGAAATTGTAGGTATCTCTCAGCATTGATAGATCCACCGTCGTGAATGATTTTGCATAGTTGCTGGCAACAATAATCAGAACTTTGCGATCAGATATTGTCCGTCTAGCAATGGTTGCACGATCACCTGTGTCATTCTTTTGGGGGTACGGGACGAAGGTAAATCCATCATTATGGCATCATTTTTTTGTACAACATTGTTCTTTAACATTTAAAAACATGTATAGTATAATTTTGTATTTAAATAAATTATGCCTAACCTATTACCAGGGCCGAAGAGAGGGGGGAGACAGGTATTTTTCCTGGGTCCGGTTTTGAAAGGGGGCCCGGAGAGGTGCACTAAACTTTTTAATCTTAACAGAAAAACTTAAAAACTACACACACAAAAATTACAACTGTTGATTTATTTCTTTTCGGATGGTAAATCAACGTTTTTTCCGTTCATTCTGACCTTAAAGATTTTTTAATGGATTCAATGTTTTCACCTTTGATTTATCTTTAAACGACGAAATCCATGCAAATTTTACTGATAATTCTGATAATTCGCCTCTTAAATTGTTGAATGAGATATGAAATTAGAATCATTATTTCCAAACATTGTGATTTCCTTAAAATTGTTCTTACAAATCCCATGACAAGTTGTGAGGCTGAAAGAACATTTAGTTGTTTGCAACGGATTAAAACGTAATACGTGAGACTATGAAACAAGATAGACTAAACCATTTAGCAATTCTTTGCATTGAATCCATTTTTGCCAGACAATTGAACTTTGATGATATCATTTTGGAATTCGCAAATTTAAAAGCTTGTAAAGCAATGTTTATGTAATTTTGATTTAAAAATATAATATCTTTTAAATGTAACATTGAATTTAAAGATTTCAAAACTAATAAAAATCAACGAATTTTTACTATCACAAATAATGCTACTCGAATAAAGTGGTTTTTCTAAAATTTAAAGAAATCAATTAAATTTCTGTTTGAATCTACGTCCGATAATTTGTTTCCTGTTTTGTTTGTCTGCAAGCATACTAATGCTCAATTGTCATGGGCGCTATTTTCTATTCTGCTGCCTATAACCATTGGAGCTGTGGGATCGAGTGATCGATTCCCGAACCAAGAGGCGTATATCAAGGACTGCAAATTTTAATTTGATGTTTAATATTTTCAAATATATTCCATATCAAAAAAACCAATTGTCCGTTCAACCAAAAGTATGCTTGCATACAAACAAAACACATAACAATTTAGATTTTAAAAAAAATATTAAAATAATCGATAAAGGGCCTGCGTTAATCATTTTACCGGGGCCCGACCAGGCTTTCCACGGCCCTGCCTAAATTATATAAGAAAACTAATATTATTATCTATTCCATAATAATTTACATTAAATAAAATTAAAATGTAGATAAAATGTCAAACATTTAAATAAAATGCATTCATGACGAAAACTGAGGCTTTCCCTTGAGACCTGTGGGCTTCTTTGACAGTTTTCCATTTCCATAATAATCGAGGGAAATAAAATTAATGAAACAGATGATTAAAATTAATGAAAAATATAAATTTGCAATTTCTATATTATGAAAATTAATTCAATTGAAATTTTGCGTTGAGAAAATACAACGGGTTTAAGGTGATATAATGGCCACCAATGCCAATTAGTTTGATTAACTTTCTTTGGTTCCCTTTTTGATGATTTCCTTTCGAAGTACTTTACTTGGAATTCGTATTGTTTTGATGCTGAAACCTGCGGCGTGAAATATTTATAAAATATATAATAAACTTTTATATTTTATATTTAGAAAGCTTTATAATATGTAATTGTTTTCTTTTCGGAGCAATTCGGTTTTCATGTAATATTTTTGTGCATATTTCATTTGCTGAAGATTCTTTCAATATGAAGAAACCCTTAAGTGACCACAAACATAATTAAAATGACTTTGTCTATTCGTTATCGGCAATGGTCAAGTGGTTGTGTTCTCAGAGTGTTACCAGTATTGTGCTAGTCTTCCCGAAAGGTTATAATAAGTATTTGAAACATTTGAAGTCTATTGAAATTGGTGATGTTGAATTCCTTGTAATCAATTGTAATAATCCATAAAGATTTACATCGTTATGATTGGTCATTGTCGTTATTAAATAACACGCTCGGAGTCAAACCAGTAATTTGTTGTTCAATAATTACCGACAAAGTCCAATATATACGATTCATTTCTAAGTCATTTAATATTATTTTTATAAAAACTTTAAATATTTGTATCACTGAGAAAACAATACGGGTGTCAGATTCATTTTGACTGAAAAAGTAAATCATTTTGGATTAAAAGAATAAATTTAAAAATATTTTATTTTCATAAGTAGATGGATTGGCCGGTGGATCAAGTACAATACACAATCTATATATTTTTAATAAATACATACACAATCTATATAGTTTTAAAATAAATAAGTAGGTCAAATACACGCACATACACACAATATATAGTTTAATTGAATAGATTTTTGAAACAGCCTACCGCTGTTTCATGTATGTCAAATCAAAGATTAAGTAGGTCAAGTACATATTCTATAACTATATAGGTTGTGTGTGTATTAAAACTCTATAGAATATGTATTTGATCTACATGATCCAACGGTGGCTTATTTTTAAAATTGATTTAAAGTATTAAAAAGCTCTGAAAAAGTTTGTGAAAATCATTAAAAATCTTTAAAATTAAATAATTTTGATTTGACCTACTTGATCCAGGATTATCTTATAGTCGAAAATTCTTTCATTAAATACATTATTTGCAGCAAAAGGCTTAAATTATCATTTTATTGTTTTAATTAATAAATGCTGCTACCAAGAAATCATCACTTTATATTATTATTATTAACATTATTATTATTATTATTATTATTATTATTATTATTATTATTATTATTATTATTATTATTATTATTATTATTATTATCATTATTAATATTATCTTGTTATAAATGATTCCGCTATCGATAAGTTATTTTAAAATATTATAATTATTATTATAAAGGAGCATAAATTAAATTTTAGACAATTAAATGATAATATATGATAAGCCATTGCTACAAAATATGTATAATTAAATGAGAAATATTTTGATTATAAGATAATCTTATTTAGTCTCGTGGAAGACATTGAAAAGGATTACCTTATTATTGAAATTTTTTCTCATTTAATCATATTTTGCAGCAAAGCATTATCTTATCAGTTCCTTGTTTGATATTATTATTATACATAGAGGTCAATGAAGAATAACCTGCTAATCGTCTGTGACAATATTATATTGAATACATCAAAGAATAAAAATGAAATTGAGAAAATAATAAATATAAACTATTATAATTTTACAAAGGGAAATAACTATTGCAGACAGGTTATACATTTGCAGAAAATTTCTTATAATTATCTAACTGATTTTTTTGTGGCGACCAATTATGATTTTCATAAGTTTTTCCGTTCCCATTATTGTTAATTATTTTTTTCTTGTTTTTCACGGAGTCTTTTAAAATGAATTATTGATTTTTTATTATATTTTATTTAATAGCTTTAAACAAATTTGTCTCTGTTTTTAATGTAAAACAAACAGAAACTTTTTAAATAAACCTTTTAACAAATATATTTTAATTTTTTATTACAATTTTTAAAATGAAATTTTCTTTATATTATTATTATTATTATTATTAATGTTATAATTAATATAATAATAATAATAATAATAATAATAATAACAATAATAATAATAATAATAATAATAATATATTATTATTATTATTATTATTATTATTATTATTAATATTATTATTATTATAATTATTATTAGATCATATAATAACCATTTATAATAAATTAATTATATGAGCTCTATTTAGAAATAAGTTTTTATGTGATATGTATCATTTACATCGCTTAAACTTATAAAACTCTCTTTTTAGATTATGCAATTAGAAGTACTATAAATAGTATTACAGTTGCGTGTTTCGGTTTGAATATTATAGTATAAACGTTGTATAACAATGTCTTCAAGAGTTATTATTATTATTATTATTATTATTATTATTATTATTATTATTATTATTATTATTATTATTATTATTATTATTATTATTATTATTATTATTATTTAAAACAATAAAATGATAATTTAAGCCTTTTGCTGCAAATAATGTATTTAATGAAAGAATTTTCGACTATACGATAGTTTGACAAGGACTATCGTATAGTCGAAAATTCTTTCATTAAATACATTATTTGCAGCAAAAGGCTTAAATTATCATTTTATTGTTTTAAATAATAAATGCTGCTACCAAGCAATCATCATTTTATATTATTATTATTATTATTATTATTATTATTATTATTAATATTATTATTATTATTATTATTATTATTATTAATTATTATTATTATTATTATTATTATTATTATTATTCAATCATTCGAATAGAAAGCTATGATAATCAAACGGGCATAAAGTTGGACTTGTTGTATATTAGGAAACTAAATCTTTATGAGGAAATAAAAATTTTGAAAAATACTTTCATTTTTATCAATTCGTATGTCTATCAATTTATTTTCAGGGCAAATAATTTCTCAAATTTCCCATATCATTTATTAATAATTCGAAGGAAACTAGAGAGATTGAGAGAGAATGCGAGAGAGAAGGAGCAGAATGGATTTAAAAATCTCATTTAATGGCATTTCATAGTTCAGTTGAAACAAACAATTGAAAAAGACCATAAAAAATCAACTTTGCATTGTGACTGATAAAGAAGTCAATTTGCATCTGTTGAGAACAATGACAGATGCTACAATGGGATAGTAAGTTTATCATTTTCTCCTTCTATTCATTCTGCCTAGCACTTTTCTCCCAAACTCCTCTTACAGAAATTGTGATCGATAATTTGAAAATGTATGGGAGTTTTTCACTTAGATTTTATTGACAATCCTGGGAAGATTTGGACTGTTAATTATAGATTTATCACCCCCCCCCTCCTTTATAATTAGTTATAGTAAATTTACCGAAATTTACAAAAACCGATAATTTGGTTAAAAAATATAAATTCCCATTTCATTGGTAATTAACCGGTGTAAATATTAGTAATCTTTATGGGGAAAGCAACAAAAAAGCAAAAAAAATAAATCGAAAATATCTGAAATATTGGATATAAAAGTAAACAAAAAATAAATTGTGTTAAATAGTAATATAAGTTGTCAATCTATATATTTATAATAAATGTGTATTATAAGAACTTTTTTTCAAATTTCACCACTGATTTCTTTTGCCTTGACATTGTATTTACTACAAAGCTTGACTATGACTCAGTAAAGACATCAAAATCACATCGATATATTTACTGATTCATATTCAAGCTTATTAATAACCACAATATCAAATAAAGATGTACAAGCAATATCAAACATTTATTCTTGAGAACGATGTGACACTGGATTCTTTTACATATGACTTTAAAACTGGGGGCTTATATTTGTAATATGCTTATATGCTTAATATATTTTGAAAGATTTTCAGTTTTAAAGTAATATAATATTAAAAGCGTGACCAGTCTATTCGGTAACATGTAATTCGGTAGCAATGCATTTGGTCTCATCAATGACGTCATAAGTAATAAGAAAATATCAAGTAATAAACTAATACAATTAAAACTGCAATAATGTCACAAATACATTTTGCATTATGGTCCTTTTATATACAATGCTATGAAAAATCTCACGAGGAAAATCTAATCTATTTGTGCCAGAAACGTAAGCATGAACCAAATTCTACAGAAGCGCATTTCAATTTATGTTGCTGTGGTTCATATCCCGTTCATCCCGTTCTGCACAAATTGGATTTCACCCAGAAAGCTGAATATGTTGATATGGTTACAACCCAACGCCCTGTTAAATTCTGAATGTTAACCCTCTAATTTGATCGTTCGAGGCAGATTTCGGCGAACTATGTCAAAGGTTTTCCATAAATTAATACATAATTTTGATGAATGTCTCCCTTGTAGTAGACGATGGCCAACATAATTCTCCTCAAAATAGTCGACAACGGATTGAGCAACAGCTGCCATGATCTGTTGTATTTATTCAAATCCATCAAAGTTTTGATCGGCTGACAAGAAAGAAAACGTTCGTAAGTTCTCATCATTTGCGTATTTCTATAAAAATTATTTTCCATCTCCAATTTTTCCATTATTGGCTACTTATGCTCAACAGATATTTGTGAATATTTCTTTCAATAATGAAAATAGTTAATACTGATCGTCGGAACAGACTTAATGATGAAAGGTTGGACAATTGCATACGAGTTGCAATATCTTCAATACCTACCAATACCTCATTAAATTTTATTTTATTTTGTTAATATTAATGATTTATTTTGTACGTTAAAAAATTAACCTGTATTATTAAGAGAATGTTTTCTTATACTAAAAAATAATATTTACACATATGAAGCCAGCACCGAGTACTTGATTTTATATGCGGGTTGGTCTGAAAAAGGTTGGTTATCACTGTTTTATTTGAAGTAGTGTACTATGAGAAATCTGGATATGTCCTCTTTTCTGTGTATTACACAATCATTGGGCAGTTAATGGTGACATAATCATACAATTACTACTTGCTAACATGATTTTGAAATCATTGTGCAATTCTCGGGCTTTACAGAGCAGACAGCAATATTTAATACTAATATGTTGTTTTAATTGAGTGGTCACCATATTTAATTTTTGTTTTATAAAAGTTAATTTTTAATTTTTTCTTTAAAACTTCATTTAAATAAGTATAAAATGATGATTGCTTGGTAGCAGCATTTATTATTTAAAACAATAAAATGATAATTTAAGCCTTTTGCTGCAAATAATGTATTTAATGAAAGAATTTTCGACTATAATATAGTCCTTGTCAATCAATCAATCAATTGACAAGGACTATCTTATAGTCGAAAATTCTTTCATTAAATACATTATTTGCAGTAAAAGGCTTAAATTATCATTTTATTGTTTCATTTAAATAATCCATAAATAGCTGCTATCAAATTACAAAAAATTAAAAATTTATAAGACTTAATTAAAACAAAAAAGAATATTGCAAATGCTCCATTAAAATTATATTGTGTATTATTTCCATCCTTTGGAATTTTTCTTTATTTCAGAGCCAAAGCACTTGATTGATGATTAACTTATTATATCTAAATTAAATCAAAGACAGATAAATAAACGAAATCAAAAAAGAAAAGGAAAATTATCTATTAAATTTATACGAATAATGTTAATAATAGTGTTAAATAATGTGAGTTGAAGCGAGAAAGCAATCAGATCGATTTTATCAATTATTGATTCAGTGGTGATATTTGATTGGTCGTGTATTTGAACTTGTTATCAAAGGTGCTATTCTTCTGTAATAGTGAATTATTTGTGTCGTTGTATATTGATAATCAATTGAATTAATCAATAAAAGTTTTAATTGTTTGGAAATCGTTATTATTGTCAACCTAGTCATGTTTTGGAGTCAGATCAATAAATTTTAATTTCACGTTTCACCGACATCCTAACATGAAAAAAACACTTGATCGCACCAAAACATTATTTGTTTGGACTTCTTTTATTTTTATTCAGCCTCTTCATCTTACCCCTATCTTACAATTGATCTCAACATATTATGATAAAAGTTATAACTATTAGCAATAACTATTATATTTGTAAAACATTCATAAACAATTGTAAATTCGAATCAAACAAACAGGAAAAACACTTAATAAAAACAAAAACATATTTTATTGACATGGATTAATTATCATTGATAATTTCATTTCTTTTTCAAAGGAAATTGAAAAGTGCTCGAGAGCAAACAGTAAAACGCAACAAATATCAATCACAACTTAACAAGAGCATTATTTTGTTTAAATGCTTCTGAAAAAAAATATTATCATTGAAAATAATAGAGCTAATCAATAATTCACTTGATGCCGTTGTTTATTCTTTTTGAAGTTTTCTTTTCTTTTCCCCTTTCTTTTGAATTAAAAATTCACAAGATTATTATTAGTAGTACTATATTTATTTAACTTATTATTATTATTATTATTATTATTATTATTATTATTATTATTATTATTATTATTATTATTATTATTATTATTATTATTATTATTATTATTATTATTATTATTATTATTATTATTATTAATATTATTAATAATTTCTTATTATTGTAATTTATTGAAATACTTATTATTAATTTATTAATTTTATTTATTTACAGATCAAAGATGTTTTAAAAGATAACTTATTTTTTTATCACAAATTTTGTCATTTCATTTTGAAAAATCACAAAGAATGCAAAATTCAGAAGTTTTCAAACGATTAAAACAAAATTAATTATGGCTTGTAAATTGTTTGAAATAATAATAATAGAAAAGATTAGATCATATTAATTATAAAGTTATATACTAAATAAAAATTTATTTTATTCTCTATTTTTCCCGATTATTATATAAACCAGACAAATAATTGTAAGTTTGGCCTTAAGTGGAAAATCACCAGAAGGATGCTCAATTCTTCCTTTGCTAACATGTAATTATTCTCACCAATCTTGCAAATTATTCATTAAAACAAAAATATATTTTGTTATCAAACATCTATTGAAGCTGTTATTTATGTTATAATGTAACCTCATTTTTGGTATATTATTATCAATAATCATCATATAAATTATATATATTTCGTAAAGAAAGTTGTCATTTCCCCTTAATAGGATAAAAATGTAATTGATATCCGTAACCGGATGATGTAGTAATATAGGCCTTTGACTGTCAATCAGCTTATTTTTTATACTTAATCGTAAATGTGACACAATAGCGCCGAGGGGAAAGTAAAACTTAAACCAGGACACCACAATAGAGTGAAAAGACTCCATCTTGGGCAAAAATTGAAAATATGTTTATTATTAAAGTCGACACACACATACATTACTATATTATATATTGGTTCACTCTTTCTTTTGCACTAGTTCTTCCTTGAAATATATTACACAATGAGTTCTAAAAATTGGTATTTATATCAGCCCACAATTATTGAATCATAATACACGCGGTTTCACTGGATAAAATTTCCTTAATAATCAATAAATCTTATAATATAGGTAACAAACCAACTTGCTTGTGTGTTATAGATCTTATTACGCTTAATAATGTCTTTACACCAGAAACCGCTCACGTACAGTTTCTATAATGGTGGTTAGTGTGTACAGCAATTGGTGACTCACCATTAAATGAATTGTATTTTTCCGAAAATTTATTTTAGAAATGACTTTCAGCTAAGATTTTTAATTTTAAGTAAATTCTTAGGGTTGAATTTTGATTTTATATAATTATGAGATCATTATTCATGTTCATAAATATTATTTTAAATCAACATTCGTATAAAAATTATTTTTATTACTTTTCAACCTTTAGAAATTTTAGGAAATTTATCTTAGAATTATTTGAGAATAATTTCGATAAAATGTAAGTCAGATATATTTTTATTTATAATTAAATAATTAAAGTAATCACCAAAAATATGTATTTTTCGAAAATATTTCACTAAAAATAAAGTTATAATAGAAACGTATCTCAGCGGCGCATTTTTATATATCGAAAGTTTGCTTGTATTTTATAGTATCTGTTGTATTTGTGTGCAGCATTAATTTTTCTAACCCAATTTTTCGATTTCAATAGTGTAAGGCGTATATCATTGGACTATCAATAAGAACATCGGCGTGAAATCAAAGTGAGTTTGTATGTTTGTATAACATATGATAATTGATTTTTTAAATATTATTGGAACTGTATATCAGCGGCTTCTAGTTTATTATAAGGGCCAGAAAAATAAATTTCCTATAACCATAAAGTTCCTACACCAAAGCGCAATTAATAATGGCTAATTGGACATTAAATAAAATCCAGTCGATTGCGCTTTGTAATAATTTTAATATTAAAGGTAATTTTTATTGATTTATTTTCTTTTTTATTTAATATAAATATTTTTTAATATTTTTTAAATTTTATGATAAAGTAGGCATTTATATATTTATTTTAACATGGACATAAAATTCGATTTTCTCCTAAAATCCCTTGTTTCATCATACATTTAGGATAGAATCTTTTAATGTGATGATAGTAATTTCTCAAATTACTCTTATCTGGTTTTTGGAGTACTACATTAACAGCTTGGGATATTGTAGAAAATCTATTATTGAAACTAATTCTGCTAAATTCGCGAGCTGAGTAAACTTTAATCCTTTTTCCATTTTCAATTTTACAAAATACAATCGAGGTAAAGTTTAAAAATGGGTTAGCATCAGAGATATCCTCAAATGTATTCATATTTAATCGTTTTAAAATTAAAAAAATTGCAGTTAAATAAATGTATCTTTGTGTGTATTATAGAGATTTTGTGAACCGTGCTTGTGTATGTATTTATTTTTATTCCAACAGTGAATTATTCTAACCGCCTATATTGAAAGCCATTATTTATTGTCATGGATTTATCTAAATGTCATTTGGCTTTAGCACACACACAAATTTATTATAGATAGGTTTTATTTATATTATTTAGCCATTTACAATTGCCCTCTTGAGTATAATGAAAAATAATTATCGAACAAGTGACCAAAAAAGTCATCGCATTTGAAAAAACCCAAATAATTTTTATTATTGAAAATTATTTTAAAATAATTAATAATTAAATTATTTTTTAATCATAAAAAAATTGTTTTTAATTTTATTATTTATTAATAATAATTGACTTACATAATTCATGTTTTTAATTAATTTCAATTCATTGAAATGTATACCTAAAACGCCTAAAATAACTTTATTGTATTTTTATCGGTATAATTATTTCGTTGTCTCCAGCCTTTGATATCCAAAGTTCATGAAAATTGATGATTGGCATTAAGTCCATCGAAAAAGTAGGTAACAAGATTAAAGTGTTGCAACTTAAAATGTTTATATTCGTTCATGCTCTTTGATTATGTAAACATCTTTATATCCTATTTAAAACAAAAAGATTTACAGTCGATATGATGTTAAATGAATATTCAACCAAGAATTATGTTGGGTTAGAACTGATTTCTAGACCCAAAAATCATAGGATCGTGACAAAATGTGTCGGTGCACAACACGAATATCCAGCATTAAGTCTACTTAAACTAAATTATATAAAAACATAAAGTAAACAATAATAATAAAAAAAACTACACAAAAAACTTAAAACATCTAAATAATAATAAAATAAAACTCAGCAGGAAGTATTGCACAAAATTTATTGCATTTCCATTTGATAATCCCTAGAACTTGCAGTGGTCTATAATGCGAGATTTTGAATTCCATCCCCATCTGAGGCAATTATTTGGAGGCTTATGTTTCATTCATGTCGTTGTTAACATTAACTATAAATTTCTAGATTGGAATTTATTTAAAATATTATAAAAAACTATTATAAGTAAATTTAACTATTCGACAATGAAATAAAATTTTCAGTTGAAAATACAATAAAGTTGCAAAATATCATATTTTCCCTGCATATGCTCATTTTCCAACATCAGCCGTTAACTGTTTGAATAAAATTAAGTTATATAAAATATATATTTATATGTACAAAAGAAAATAAATAAATAACGAAAACAAATATTTATGAACGATAGCAAATATAAACAAATTATCTTTCAAACGCAAATATTATCGTTCTGAGTGCCATTCATTTCTTGATCAACACAAATATTTAATGAAACAATTATCATTAATTAATTATTATTCTTTTAAATTAAAATATTTAATTAATAATTAATAAAAATTATTGATTTTTTTTCAAAAAAAATGTAATTTTTTTAAATGCAAAATTGAAATATAATATCAGATAATATAATTGATTATTTTATAAAAATTGAATATTGCACAATTGAATAATTATTGATTATTCAAAATATAATTAATAATAAATTATAATTAATTTTGATTATAAATAAGTTTGATTGTCATTATGTCATTTTTATATTTCAAATCCTCAATTTATATGTGAGTTAATATAATTTTATCAAGCAAGTTTAATTAGGTCTCTTAAATTTCTCTAAATAATTGTTAAATTATTGGCTAAATTAATTAATTAATGTAACATTAGATACTACTACTAATTAAGATAATAATAAAAATAATAATAATAATAATAATAATAATAATAATAATAATAATAATAATAATAATAATAATAATAATAATAATAATAATAATAATAATAATGATAACAATAACAATAATAATAATAATAATAATAATAATAATAATAATAATAATAATAATAATAATAATAATAATAATAATAATAATAATAAAACAATAAAATGATAATTTAAGCCTTTTGCTGCAAATAATGTATTTAATGAAAAAATTTTCGACTATAAGATAGTCCTTGTCAATCTGAGGAGATTGACAAGGACTATCTTATAGTCGAAATTTTTTTCATTAAATACATTATTTGCAGCAAAAGGCTTAAATTATCATTTTATTGTTTTAAATAATAAATGCTGCTACCAAGAAATCATCATTTAATAATAATAATAATTATAATAATAATAATAATAATAATAATAATAATAATAATAATAATAATAATAATAATAATAATAATAATAATAATAATAATAATAATAATAATTATAATAATAAAAATTAACCATCTATATTACAACATTATATTGCAATAATAACAATCAAAATGACATCTAAATAATAAGAATGTTTCTATTTATGAATATATTTCATCAAGATATACTACAAAAGAGTTGTTGGTGATATAATCATTTTATCTTTATTATGCATTTTTCTTCTCTAAATGATCTTTAAGTCGCCTGTAGGCAAGCTCGAAGTCCTTCCAGAACTGATCTGTGGTTGATGGATTGTGCAATGGTCGTTTGAATCTCAAATTTCCCCCAAGGAATTCATGATCAAATGATGCTGTGCGTTTGCCATGTTCTGTGTTGTCTTCTAGTTGGTTTTCATCAGCTTGCTCCGACCCCAACACTTGCTGGAACACAAAAATCAAAACTATGACATTAAGGAAATCTTTTCGCATTTTTTGTCGTTTTACCTAGAGATGAAAAGAAAATATATCTGTAAAAAGTAAAAATTTAATAATGAATGTTTTTAAGGAATTCTCTTGAAATATTTTGTTTGCTAGTCGATTTTGACTGGTTGAAAATTGTCTAAGAAACAATTATTAGATTTTGATAAGTCATTCGATGGAATTGCAGTATTTGTACACAAGGGTATTGCAGACTCTCTATGGCATCGTGGAGAATGGCGTTCTATGACCGAGAATGGCAACTATTATGAAGGATACGATCAAACCTCTCTAAATAATAATTTAGTAATTATATTGTGATAATAACCACTGAATACCCCCCCCCCCGATCTACTCATCTCATTACCATAATTTATATTTCAGAACTTTTAATTTTCTGTTTTTTTGTTCGACGAGCTGTAAAGAAAAATCAGAAGTGAACAAAAAAATTCGTGTTGGCATAAATATTAGCCAAAATAAAACTTATTTTTAAATTGACAATTTTCAGTAATTTGCATTTGCAAAAAAAAAGAAAAAATGTTTAAATTATTGAAATGGATGTAATTTTTGTTTAAATTAACGAAAGTTTATTTATACTTGATGAGAAATTTATTAAATATAATGTTTATATTAAAACAAAATTTAATTATTAATTATTTTAATTTCTATTTCATTAAAATAAATTCAGCTACGGCAGTTGTCAGCCAAACTGTGTGCCGCGGCCTAGTAGTGTGCTGTGAAATATTTAGTATAATTTTAATCTATAATTGAAAAAATTAACCAGCAAACGTAAAGATAGGAAAACTATCAAATTACGCGTGGACATGTTTGTATTTGAGGACGAATATATAAATTGCTCGTTTGCGAGATTCTAGTTTCTATATATGAGCATTATAGATTTTTGTTATTACTACACTAAAGAATTTGTATATTTTTGCTTATATTTAATAAGTTATATTTAATTTTTCCGATATTTTTTATTTAGTGTGCCGCAAAACAAAAGGCCGTTTCTTAGTGAGCGCGAACGAAAAAACACTGAACTAGGGTAAAATTTTTTAAAATTAAAATAATTCGTCATAGGTTTGTCATTAATTATGAGTATTTTTTGGTGCATATTCAACTGTGTGTATTTTAACAACATATATTATATACATACGAAAAACAAATAAAAAAAAATATAAAAAATCACATACAAATTAAAGACAAAGAAATTCTCTATATTATTTGAAATCTTAAGTTTTTATTTCCACCATACTTATAGCAACTTTTTACATATACAAGGAACTAATCAAATTATCATCAGTCAACCATGGACTGCAAGATCCCGATATTTACTAGCTTAAAACTGAATTGAACCCCTAACAATAAAATAAACTGCTATTGTCCATAAATAGCGTAATAGGCAGAGTGCAGATGTGACTTCAATGCAAAAAGTCAAATGTAAATAAATTAAAAATTTTATAAAATATTAAATAAAAATTATAAATATTTGTCCCTTTTCATAAGTTAATGCGCTTAAAAAGTAATTAGTGTTACTGAAACTATTTTAAACTCATAAAATTAAAATTAATGAAAATGTTAAAGATAAAATAATTAATTTTATTTCCATTTTGATATTTTCATTATAAAAAATGATCAATAATTAATTTTGTATGTAAAACACAAATTTTCGGCTTAGCCTTTATCACAAAATTATTTATGTTCATTAATTAAAATTTTTATTTTTTATGCATTATTTTTCACAATTAATCATGTAGCAAATTGTATCTAAGATTTAAATATTGAATTCATTTTTGTCTTTCTTTTGTACAAATTTNATTGACCTTGAGAATAACTGATAATATAAAAATATATAAAAATATAATAAATTTTTTAAAAAAGTAATAATTAAAATAATATATAGATTTAGGAAATATGCTTTCAAAAGATAGAATTTGAAAATCAAAATTGATGCATTTATTGAAATATTTAAATTGCGTATATAAATAGTTAATAAAGGCCTTGTTTTGTGAATATTTAAATATTTTGAAATATTTTATTGGAAATATGGGCTTCTAGGGGCTAATTATAGCTTTAAAAATTTTTAAATTTTAGTTGTTTTTCTTTTGAATTTTAAATGATATTTTATTTAAATTTTAAATAAAATTTTTTAAAATTCAGAAAAAGAAAGTATATAATTATATATTATATTATATTTATAACCAATGAGAAGTAAGAGAAAAGAAATGAAAGAAAGATAGAAATGTATGTTCGGGAAGAAGATTGCTAAATTCCAGGAGATTGACAAGGATTATCTTATAGTCGAAAATATAATAAAAAATAATAAATGCTGCTACCAAGAAATCATATTTTATACTTATTATTATTATAATAATTATTATTATATATTATTATTATTATTATTATTATAATTATTATTATTATTATTATTATTATTATTATTATTATTATTATTATTATTATTATTATTATTATTATTATTATTATTATTATTATTATTATTATTATTATTATTATTATTAATATTATTAACAAATGTTGACAGCTAGAGCTTATCAATATTTTTAAATTAATTAAAATGCAAATCTTTGAGTAGTTCATTGTAAGGGAAATGGGTTAAGGTCATTTTAATTCTTTTATTAATTATTTTATTTTATTATTTTAGACATCCTCAACAAAAGTTCACATTTTAAAAAGTTTATAATTAGCATTATTATAAAAAAATAAAAAATGACCGGCGTCAAAATATAATGTGCTTCATTTTATTAAGACGTTGTTTAAATTACTATTGGATTGTCCTTGGGCAAGTTAATGCATAAATAGAAAACAAATACAATGCCAAAGTTGTCGTAGCATTAAAACCGACGGGGGAGGCAACAAATATCCCAATTCTAAGAAATTCAGATCTTATAGACAATTTTAAATTTGAATTCTGTTGGGAAATCTCGCATTGGTATTTGTTTTAATTTCCTCTGAATTCTTGAGTTTGCCCCCAACGCAATGTGCCCATCGAAATCGTGACGGCTTATACATATCTAATTTGCGTTATACAACGCATTGCATAAGTCGGAATTTAAAATTAATGAATTTTTTTATAAATATTATTTTATTTTGTAATTATTTTCTTATTCTTTTACTCTTTTCCATTGTTAGGTTTATTCATTGTTGTCTTTCTGTGAAAGAAATCATCTGTAATCCGAGAACTCTTTCTTTACAACGACAATAGATGAACTCCCTAGAGGCGATATAAAATATAAAATAATTTCAGTTGTTGAAAATTCTTTTTTGTTTTATTAAACTATACCTCCTTATCCTGTGTTGTCGACCATCAGTAGCTAAGCTCAGACGTTGACAATATTAATAAATAAGAAATGACGCCTGGCAAAGAATGCGAGGTTACCGAAGATATTTCGTAATTTAGTTTTCCTTGGGAAACATTGCGGAGGAAATGTCGGTGAATGAGACTATTGCAAGCGGGTTAATTTTTCTGGGAATTTTTCTTGAATAAATATCTGCAATTCTATAATTAGTTTTCTTAGATTAACGCTTGAGTAGTTTCAGATAAAGAATTGAAATTGTATTAATTGCATGTAATCGTTTTCATTAATTAGTTCGCTTTCAAAGTGTTTCCCTTTTTCCATTTCAACCATATCTCTATCATACAAGTTTTCTCTTTTCTTTCAGAGAAATATTCATCAGCATTTAGGAGAATTTCTCCCTCAATTTCTCTGAAAGCGATAAAACTCCCCTTTCCAAGCATGACTCTGAATAATTACGATTTTGCAAAACTAATAACTAGAGCTATTAAACTGCGAGGCCCTCACAAATTTGAAAGTTGAGAAATTGTTACTGAAAAATATGATTATATTTGAGGAATTTCAAGATAATATCGTTAACTCAAACTATAATCAACGATAATAATAATGATAATAATAAAAATAATAATATTAATATCATTTATTAAAAGCTTTACTATGAATCAGTAAATATATTGATTTTTTTTTATATTCACCAATTTTTGGCACTGCCTTTTTCAAGTGAGAACAATGTCAATTAAAAAGAAATCAGTCGTGAAAATTGAAAAAGGTTCTTATAATATTAATATCATTATTTATTATTATTATTGTTTCAGCCGATTTTGGATGGTTTTTTTTGTAGTAATAGGTAATTTATATTTTATATGTTATAAGTTATGTTTTCTGTAGTAATAGATTTAAATCGATCTTTAATTTGTGGAATTCGGTTTTGATTGTTTGTTAATTGAAGAGCAGGAATCGTTTGTTTGAACTGGTGAATTTATGTGCAGATTTTGAATTCTAAGTTTTGTTGGGTTAAATGAATTGATTTGAACTCGATTGGATTTTTTTGTATTCTGAAATGAAATATGGAAGATAATGAATGTTTGATATGTCGTAATTCAATGAGCAATATAGCGAAGGTAATATTTGAAAGTTGTTGTAGACATGCGTTTTGTATCTGCTGCGCGAAGAAATGTCTTTTCAGCAGTGAAATTTGTCCATGTGATCGTGGCTCAACAAGATCGTTGCACATTATTAATGGAACAAAACGATTGGAAATCAACGATTTAATTTCTGTAAATCATGAAATGACAGAAGAGGAACTCTAAGATATGTTTATGAAATTTCCCCAAAAATTTAAAGATATTCGTAAATTATCTGAAACCACTTATGACATGAGCGATAAAAAGATAGACTTGCTAACTTATGAATATGATATTCTATTTAATCGAGCTCTTAAAAAGATCAACACAACTCAAATGTTTATTAGCCAAAGTGTTGAACAATTATCCAATGTTTCCAATTCAATCATGGCTCAATCTCAAGTTATTGGACACGTTAAAAGGTTTAACAAACAATGGTTTTATACAAATAAAGCGTGTGATACGATTAATTACAAAGAAATTCTTTTGATTTGTTTTAGACGAAAACAATTATAATTATGAACTTCATCATTATTTGGTTCATAGTTTATTAATTAATTTTTTATTATTTTATTTTAATTAGTTACTTTATTTAATTATTTTTATTCTTTAGGATTTATTAATTTATTTTTTTATTATTATTAATTTTTATTATTTTTTTAATATATAGTAGCAAGATTGTAATTTATACCAAGAATATTTTTTTGATCTGAAGTTAACTTAGTTTTATTTATTAAATCGAGTAATTACTAATTCAAATTTTGTTCCAATTATTGCATACATTTTTATTGATTTCAATTAAGTTTTTTTAATGTATTTAATATTTGGGACTCTTCAAAAATGGGGTACCCAGTGCCTTGCACTTGCGATAGTACGCGCTGAGTTCTACATTAACTGCTTGGCGTATTGCAGAAAGTCTATCATTGAACCTCATTCTGCTAAATTCACGAGCTGAGAAAACTTTAATTCTTTCTCCATTTTCAGAAAATAGAATAAGAAATCCGCTAAAAATGAACAATTTAATGCAGATATAATTTGTTTGAATGGTGGGGATGTTGCGATGAGAGAAAATATGGATAAATTGATTTTAAGCGGGAAAAGGAATCAAAAAAAAGTTTGTCAAAAAATTGGAATATTGATTTGACTGATATTTGAATTATTATTTATATTGAAATTGTAGATTTGCAGAGGAAATGTACCAGAGAGGAAATGGGGAAATCAAATTTTTGAATAAAGACATGCTGCCAGCATTGAATAATGTAAATAGAAATGTGAGCGATGGATAAAATGGATTGCAATTGAATTTTAAGGAAGACCCTCTGAAACTTTGATGAAGTTATTGATAATTTGATGAGGCGACAATATCTCAGCTGGCCATTCAGTCATGTGAGAACAAGTTCCAGCACCAAATTGCACAATGCACCATCAATTGAGATAAAATAAAGAAGTAATATAAATTTCTGATTGAAAATGCCGAAAGAAAATTATTAGAAATTGCAGTCAATCAAAATCAGCTGAATTATGAAAAATTTCTTTGGAACTCGACAAATTCAATGATAAAATGGCAGATTTAAAAAGAGGAATCAATAAAATCATTTGTAGAAAATCATTTCTCATGCATAAAAATGCTTATAAAATGTTCATGAGTGTGTATTGTAATAGACAAGGTATTGGCAAGGGCAAGGGCCGTTTCAAGGGTACGTGGAAACCCTAGGCAAAGAAATATTCACTCACCCCATATCAATACGTATACCTACATATACAAATGCAGAGTCAAACATAATACAGACAAATATAAACAAATTTGATTTAAAGAAAAAATTGAGTACCCAAAAAGAAATTTAAATTGCACAATAACGAACGGTTTTTACAAATATTTTCATTAACCTTTTTTAAGCATCAATAATTCATAAACATACTTAATAATACATTCAAATTAAAGTTAAATACATATTGCAATCAAATATTTATTAATCTTTCTTGCTTTTGATCTTGCTAATGTTTGAATTAATGCATCGATGTCAAGATTACCTACAATTTCATGTTCAATTGATATTATTGCCAGGCAAGTCAATCTTTCTCGAACCATGGTCGAGTGAGTGTATGCCTTTATTAATTTCAATTTTGAAAAACTTCTTTCTGAACTGGCTACTGATACTAGCAATGTTGCGAATATGCACCAAGGAGTTCTTTTGTTGGGTGAAGGAGGAGTTTGATGACATTTTGGAATGGCCATTCAAGCATTCTGTCATACTTGCATTGATTAATCATCGCGCTCGACTAGCTTATATCAATGAAGCTGAGAAATGATCAAATAGTCCAAACTGTAAAGAATATGTTCTACCAACCAATAGAAATATTGGAATGGAATACACTTAATTTATAAGCCTGAACGATTTGTCGAGCAATCAAGATCTGATGCGTAACAATGAGATATTTATCAAATTTTTCGTTGATATTAACTTTTGATTGAATAATATATTTATTAATATAAATAAATTTGTTCATTTCCTTTCTAATTTTTATTTATTTAATTTTAAATTTTATTTATTACATTTTATTAATAAATTATTTTATTCATTTTTAAAATAGTTAACTAATTAAATTTTTTTTAATTTAATTTATTGTATTTTAGTAATTAATAATAATTTTATTACTAAAAAGTGTTTTCAATATTTAATATTTATTTCAAATTTGGAATAAAAAGGAAAAAGTAATGGTTAAATATGATAAATAAACAGCTTATAACCGTGTCAGATTTATTAGTGATTGATGGAGCAGAGATCCCATGCAAAGAAATCAACCTACTCATTAATTTTTAAATACGATGCACAGTCCCAACACAGGGATCAAGCTCAATTTTTCCGAGTTTATCTTTCGGAAATCCACAGTTCTTTTGACACCGAGATAAAGGTATTAAAGGTATCATGGTTGTCCTAAAGATTTTAAATAGGTCAATCTCATCTGCCAGCAAAATCAATTCTATACTCTTCATAGTTTTTAATTTTAATTTGCAATAAATGACAACATTCAAATGAAGATATTAATATAAAATATTCAATTTTTAAAAAATTCTATAATTTGAACAATATGAGAAACTGAGATATTAAATATGGATATTTATACTGTAACTTTAATTGATGTTAATTGATGAATGTTTTTGTAATAAAGAGACAATAAAATATAATTATATTTGTATTTCATATTAATTTATCAAAATAAATAATTTATATAAAATTTAATCAGTTGTTTTATTAATTCAACCGAATTATTAACAAAGATAATTCGGAAATAATTTTCTCGTTTTAAAATTTATATTTATATAAATGTCGCAACCGATTTTAGAAATCAGACTTAATAAAATTAGTAAGACTTATGTAGAAAATGTAAATTAAGTTCTTGTTACATTTTCAAATTAATGAGTTATTAGGAAATGATTAAGGGATTCGTTTTTATTGATTCAAAGCAGGAATTTTCCCATCAAGGAATTAATTTAAGCCTGAACGGAATGGTAAATCTGGAGATAAGTAGTAAAACACATGGCAGATTTGATGCGCTTTATAATTCTGTTAAAGTTCAGTGGATGATTTTGTTCTATCAAATGTTTATGATCATCATATTTAGCCGATTCAATTAGCTCATAAAATATTGGAACTAAGCAAACCGGGTAAAATCCCATCTGGAATTATTGAAATACCTTTCGAAATCCCATTGAAATCCTGTGCCAGTTCGACAAGTGGGATTAAGCGGCTATTGGAAACATATCGAGGCGTGTTCATCATTATATCGGTTTAGTAGAATAATTCCATCGATATCACTTATGCAATGATAATATTAATCCAATAGTATTCCTTAGCTGTCGATGTGAAGCGGTCGCTGCTCCTGAAATCGTTCCAGGCTCAGACGGACGTCCTCGTTCAATATAAGGTGGGAATCTCTGATTGTTATTGATTGCAGCCGGTTACCAGCTTGTCACCCCCAGGATATCGGCAGCAAGGATGACGCGGCAACACTGAAACCGAAGAAATTCGAAATGAATTCTCAGAACATTTCCAATGTTGCAAATGTGAGATTTTTTCTTTGATTTGATTGGTAGCTGTGAAAATGTAGGATAAAAGGGGGATTTTGGCGTTGGTAGCTAATGGTAACGGTTGCGTTGGTGGCCTGGTGTTGTCACGGTGTGAGGAGGAGGAGCAGCTGGAATGTCCGGTAATTAGTTCGCTCTTGTTGTTGACAATATTTATCGATCAATCACATATTGAGGTGGCTCAAGCGCCTCCATCAATAACTGGCACATTACGGGGACGCTGGAGCTCTCTGCGCAACGCAAACTCGCATATCATTCATTGCTTATCATGGGCATATGAAATGCTCGCAGCTGCAATTTGCACACCCTCAATAGCACCATAACAACAACAACAGTAGGGCAAATCACCATAGCAACAATAGCAGTAGGGCAAATCACCATAGCAACAACAACAGTAGGGCAAATCACCATAGCAACAATAGCAGTAGGGCAAATCACCATAGCAACAATAGCAGTAGGGCAAATCACCATAGCAACAACACCAGTAGGGCAAATCACCATAGCAACAACAACAGTAGGGCAAATCACCATAGCAACAACACCAATAGGGCAAATCACCATAGCAACAATAGCAGTAGGGCAAATCACCATAGCAACAACACCAGCAGGTCACCCGCATCATCCCCATATATAGGGATCACCTACCAATTCAACTCCATTTATTGATTTATCTGTGATTGCGTGTCTCATCCATTCGCAGGCCCAGAAATTGCCCAATTTCAGCGTGATCGGCCAGATCGATAGCTTGGAGGTGGCGATGAAACAAGCAATTACTGGCCACATAATTGTCGAGCATTGCGACCGGCCAATCAAATCGATTGAGCTACAATTGGTTCGTGTGGAGACTTGCGGATGCGCTGAAGGCCACTCCAAGGATTGTGAGTTGATTTATCTATTGATTTGTGTAATCCTATTGATTGGCTGCCGCCCCGCACCAGCTATTGATCGCACCCGAATGCTATGAGAGGGGATGAGATGAGGGGGGGGATAATCGGGAATCAGCCAATGAATGATTGCGCAACCAACCAAATAATCTCATTCCTATATTGATATCGATTGCTATTTGCAGCCACGGAAATAGAGAACCTGCAAATGGGCGACGGAAATGTCCCTCGCAATCTGGAGATTCCGATGCATTTGGTGTTGCCAAGGTTATTCACCTGTCCATCGGTTTATTCCATCAATTTTATTATCGGTAAGTTATTCTCTCACTGATGTTGCGCTGGGAACCGTTTCCATGGCTCATCGGGCATCAAATGGCATTTCTATCGATTTCACATTGATTTCCAATAACTGGATCAATTGATTG
Source organism: Schmidtea polychroa (assembly GCA_959609185.1). NCBI lineage: Eukaryota > Metazoa > Platyhelminthes > Tricladida > Dugesiidae > Schmidtea > Schmidtea polychroa. The sequence continues at coordinate 27,927 of CAUHTR010007297.1, forward strand.
ATTGATTAAATATAATTATATAATTCGCTACGTACTCAATACAAAATAAAATCGATTACCCTATCCAATATCAATAATGCGAATCAATATCTGATCTCCATTTGCACTCTTTTCAACTTAGAAATCAATATAAATTTTTGTAAAGGAAATTCACTGGCATCAAATGGAACCTGATTATAGCAACCGATAGGATTTTCACCCGTTTGAACCATTTCTTATGTGACGTAATTCATTTTTAATTCGTTTTTAACTCATTGTCCAAATGCGCAATAACTCATTGTCCAAATGCGCAATAACTCATTGTCCAAATGCGCAATAATTCATTACCCAAATGCGCAATAACTCATTACCCAAATGCACAATAACTCATTACCCAAATGCATAATAACTCATTGTCCAAATGCGCAATAACTCATTGTCCAAATGCGCAATAATTCATTACCCAAATGCGCAATAACTCATTACCCAAATGCACAATAATTCATTACCCAAATGCGCAATAACTCATTACCCAAATGCGCAATAACTCATTACCCAAATGCGCAATAACTCATTGCCCAAATGCGCAATAACTCATTACCCAAATGCGCAATAACTCATTACCCAAATGCGCAATAACTCATTACCCATATGCACAATAATTCATTACCCAAATGCGCAATAACTCATTACCCATATGCACAATAATTCATTACCCAAATGCGCAATAACTCATTACCCAAATGCACAATAACTCATTACCCAAATGCGCAATAACTCATTACCCAAATGCGCAATAACTCATTACCCAAATGCGCAATAACTCATTACCCAAATGCGCAATAACTCATTACCCAAATCAATAGATAGTAAAGAAAACCCGAAGAACGTAAACAAAGTGATCAATCTGTGTAAATGAAAAATGAACGGTATAACAACAGTAGGAGAGTCAGCAAAATTGCCATTGGTCAAAGACAAATCTGGATAAGTTAAAAGGAAATATTAATCTAGTGCCAGCCAATAATAAATTGATTCATAGCGTACCAGAAGGGAGATTCTCATTGGGAGAATGCAAATTGTGTGATTATAAAGGTTTGTAAACAAATGTGATAAAATCTCGATCGATTTAAATAGGGGCACAAATGAGTCAGAAACTAGCATCGACTTGTGATAAATACCCAATAAAATGATTATTTTGAATTTTCAATTAATTTTATTGGTTGTTTACTTAATTGAAACATTTTTTATTGTAAATCAAATATTGGTAAATCATGTTAAATCAATAAAATTCGGATTTATAAAGTAAATTGAAGTGTAAGAGTAAAAATATTAATGAAAATCGATGAATTGTGATTTGGCTGATCTCGGTAAGCCATGTCGATCTGTGAATGCGATCTGATATATTGTTCTAGATTTCGAGCTGATCATTGTCATTCTGTTTGCCGATAATCACATCGTTACCGAGTCGCTACCGTTGAAAATTACTCGATTCTAGATCATTTCGACAGTTTTCATTCTCAATAAATTGATTTTGCACTTTCTTTCCTTTATAATTGTATTTATTAACAGGCTTTCATATTTGATTGTTTTGATAATTTTCTATGAATTACAATTTCTATTCGATTTTATTTTTAATTTTATATAAGCATGATTATTATTTAAAGTTTTCAGGCAGAAAAATAAAGCGGCAATTTCCCATAAAGATAAACATTCCAAGCACAAATTCAAATGGGAAACAGTTTAAATTGCCAACTTGATTGTCTTTTGACTTTGTTCAGATATTTTAATTCCTTAGTGAAATGAAATGATTTCTAGATTTCCAAAAGTAAGTTTTTGATATTTTATAAACATTTTATTATAAATTTAAATTTTTGTCATTAAAATTTTTAATATTTAAACCATAAAATTTAAAATTTTTTTTAATTTTTGTCATTAAACTTTTAATTTTAAACTATAAAATTTAAAAATTTTTTTTAATTTTTGTCATTAAACTTTTAATTTTTGTCATTAAAATTTTTAATATTTAAACCATAAAATTTAAAATTTTTTTTAATTTTTGTCATTAAACTTTTAATTTTAGTTATTAAAATTTTTAATTTTAAACTATAAAATTTAAAAATTTTTTTAATTTTTGTCATTAAACTTTTAATTTTTGTCATTAAAATTTTTATTATTTAAACCATAAAATTAAAATTTTTTTTTAATTTTTGTCATTAAAATTTTTAATATTTAAACCATAAAATTTAAAAAAATTTTTAATTTTTGTCATTAAACTTTTTAATTTTAAACTATAAAATTTAAAATATTTTGTAATTTTTGTCATTAAAATTTTTAATATTTAAACCATAAAATTAAAGAAAAATTTTAATTTTTGTCATTAAAATTTTTTTTTAATTTTCATTATTATTTTTAATATCTAAACCATAAAATTTAAAATATTTTTTATGGATATATAAAATTAAATTATTGACCTAACTAATTAAATTTATCAGACTATACTTTTGCACCATTAAATGCTCATCAATTCAAAATCAAACCAGTTGTGCAGCAAAAGGATATAATAGAAATAGGATTAAAGTGATCGAATATATTAATCAATCCACTTAAACAAACTTTTTCGACATATTTGGACTTTTTTCTATTATCATCAAATAGGATATAAAGAAACTATTATCATAGATTTAATAATTTTAAAAATTATTAATTTAAATAATCAATTATTTTTCAAATTAAAATATTTAATTTCAAAAAATCTATAAAAATATTAAAATTAGTCAAAGAAGGTCGTGGTTCAGTTAATTTTGGTACATCTCTTCTAAATGAAATGCTTGCATTCATGGATATCTAATTCATTGATATTACTGGCCCGAATGCGCTCGTTTGCATTGACGATATAATATAAGTATAGTGATTGAATTACCTAATTTCTATCTTTCGTCTTAATGTTAAGTAAAGTTGAAAAAGACGATTCGCAGTGATATTGTTTGAATTTTGATTGGTGAATTTTTCTTTTTCTACCTTTCTGCAAATCGATGATGTTGGCGTTAGATCTACTTTAACCTTGACCTAGGATAGGGGTGGATTTCTCGTACTGAATACATAACTGCAATTATTTAGTATGGAAAGGAATCACCTGCACATTCATTTGACGACATGCTCTTAGCTGCGGTCGAGTTCTTGTTCAGATTGAGCTTGGCTCGCTCTGATTTACCATTGCGATATCTCTTCTGAGAGGCTACGCATTGTCTGGTGATCTCGGCCATCTCTACTGTTACTGGTCTTATCTGAGCAGCTATAGTTTAATCGACGGAACGCTCATTCAACTGTTTCTCCAACCTGTCGAACTTGTAGTCGGAGCGCCTTGATTTTCACTTGGTCCTGGGCGTTCTGAAGCTGTAGCTGTTGGATCAGCTTCAGGCGCTTACTCATCTTTTTTTTAACGTTAAACAGAGCTTTACTAGGATCTCATATTATTTAATATCATAATATTTTTCATTCGAAAGCCAACTCAACAAGGTAGTTCATTATCAACTAATACTGGCAATCATTCCAGGTCACAGCAAACCTATTAATATAATATAATCCTTTATTACCCAAACATATTAATGTGTGTGATAAATCTCAAAACAAGGTGTCAAACATAACCCCACGTTGCAGTCAGGGCAATAATACCGACTTTTACACGCCGAATTTTCTTCCCTTTCTCATTTTGTTTACTGCAGCCAGACAAATTGGTTCTGTCAAGCTTAATGGATTGCTCTTGCAAAATAATTCACTTAAAATATGCAACTGAAGAACACTGAATAAAACCGTGAATGCAAAGAAAAAACACGTCTGATTTTCGTGTTTGTTTTGTTATACGCATGCCACTGGCGCACGCATAAAATTCGAACTAGCACACAATAAATATACACTAAGACAATGAAATACAAACGGGCGAGAACATATCACTCCAGATAAAAATATAAACATAATATTTATAAGTGGCGAGAGGCACGCGGGATAGCGCAAATCGGAACACATTTGATACGCGAGAGAGTCTCGTTCGAGATGCTTAAGTGGTTAAACTGGAAAAAAAAATTAATTATAGTTAAATTTTTATAAAACTGAAAATTCATTCAAATAAATTTACAAGATTATTAAAGAAAAAACTCATACAAGTATTGCACAGTTGTTCTATTTTTAATAGATTTATATAAAATGATTTTTTGTTCAAATGAATCGGGTGTTTGCATTGTTAATCTAGAAAATCACTTTTTTATAATAGCTGTTTGATTCACTGTTATAATTAAATATTAATATTCTTTATTAATTAATTAATTAATTACTTTTATTATTTTTTGGGCGGAAATATTTAATTCTGATTCGCAATTTCTTTGAAAGATGTAGAGCGTTTCTGTCTGCTCTTGCTTTTAAGTTATTTGCCGGATTTACCTTTGAATATTTGTAAAACTAAAAATTTTTGGGCGATTGGACTGATTTTTACTGGGGTATTTATACCATTTTAAAATTTAATAAATAAATTATTTTATTTCCGGCCTATACGCACGGAATAATATTATATAATTTTTTATATATATTACAGATGTTTTTTCCTTATTATATAATATTAATTTAATATTCTAACAGATGTTTTTCTTATATTTGTACTTATAGCAGATGTTATGTTATATTTATTGTTATATTTATTCTTATAATTTTATTTCCGGCCTATCCGCACGGAATATATATAATATTGATTTTACATAGTAGAGACATGTTTTTTATTTAATATCTCTTATACTGTAATAATTAAATATATTTTTTTATAATATTCATTGTACTTTTAATAATACTGATTTATAATAATTAATAATAATAATAATAATAATAATAATAATAATAATAATAATAATAATAATAATATCTTATATTGATAGATATCAGGTTAGACCACTTGAATGCTCGCAAATTGGAATAAACATTTCGATTGTATTATTATCGCCTATCTTAGTGATGAAAAGATTCTACACTTACGCTGAAATAAGTCGATTTTTTAAGTTTTTCACCTCGATATTTTTATTACTCTTCTCTTTGGTGTCCTTTGTTTTTCTTGATGCAAATTTCAACGGGTGAATGGGAAATAAAACTCCTTCTAACGTCACAAAAGTCTTTGTCCTAACCCGACAGGATAAGCCGCTATTAATAATTTTATGTTGGGGCGAGTCATAACGATTTTGTATAAATTTCTCTTGTCTAGGTTCACTCTTCTCTAGTTCATTGTGAATTTAAGGATAACTCAAAAATGCTATTTTCTTAATTAATTTAAGACAATGATGAGTGGGGAATCACTACTACAATCTCTAATTATATTAAACGATTGAACAGTGGAGAAACTCCGGATTTAAAATAATTTGTGTAATAATATCTAGTTAAATTAAATGGTTAAGTATCATTTACTATTAAATCTTTGAATTGGCAATTCTCAATTTTCACTAAATCTTTCAATAGTCAGATATCATTATTTTCAATCATTAATTTGTCTGTTATCGATTTTATGAAATCTTTAAATTGTCATATCTCAATTTCCACTAAATTTTCAAATGGTCATGTATCATTTTCTACTTCCTAGTTCACTTAATATGAAGTAGTAACATTTCTTATCATTGTCCGACACCCATCTCAGTGAGTGTGGGTATCAAAATATCTTTCTATTTTTATAGCAGGATTTTGCTGAATACTCTTGATAGTGATCATTCACGCAATAATTTTAATATTATAAACGTTAGAGATGACTGTACCGCTGTCCGTTGATAGTAAATTGATAGTATAAAATAAATTTAAATTCTAAATCAATAATTTATTTCAATTTATCAATCTTTCTATTTTACCTTTTTTTTTTGACTGATGGTGAATTGATTGATACTTTGATAATAATGATTATATGATTCACACTCTCTGATAAAATTTCCCATGTATACTGATCGTCAAATGTTTTGGCAATTGTTTATTTACATGAACTATAACAATTTTTTTTGGACAACATTATATTTAAATTATGCATTATGAAATATTTTAATGAATAAGTAAAAGTAAGATTTAATATCACTTAATTTGCAATGACAGGTAGCAAGAATTTAAAATATTTTAGCAATTGAACAATACACATAGATTAAATTATTTACTACATAACCCTCTTTTACGAATCAGTACCAAGCACAATCGTGATCTCATACCCTCATAAATCCCGGATTATGTGCCTTCTTTCATTAATATCAATGTTGGCGTATGTGGAGAAGAGAAAAATATACACGCATTACCATCACACCTGCCAAGCATCAGTATTCCGTTTAGACATTTCCCATACATACNCTCTTCTCTGGTTCGTTTTTCCAACACCTTCAGAGCTTGGCCCAACATCAATTATAACTTTCTTGATTCTTTCTACCAAAAAAGTCTTTTTTATATGCCAGCCCATCATAAACGAAATGGGACAAAAGCTTCCAGGTGTCTTCAGCAATGTTTTAGTCTGGGCTTTTGGTTGGCCACTCTACGACATTAACTTTGGAAGATATTAAAAATTTTCCAACTTTTCTTGCTTTATGGATCGGAGAATTATCTTCCTGGAAATTAACATCTTCTACATAATTTAGTTTCATTATTGACACAGCAGTTGTCCGTAAGAGGTCAATATATTTATCGGCATTTAGGTTTCATTCCACAATTCTGTAGCTGAGAAGGCCACTTGGAAGAACAATCTTCCTTTTTTATTCCTGATTACTCATTTTTCCTTTTCGATCTCACACATTTCCTGCAGAAATTACAAATATCAACAAAATATTTTAATAAATAGTAGCAACAATTTCTCTCGGCGAGGTGACTTTATATTTCGTTAGATATTCCCTTATTCTTATTATATCTAATCTGGTGGGTTGCAAATCGATATTGAAGTACCCCGGATTATTGTTACAAATGCAACCCATCAACAATAAGACGATGTTAATAATCATTTGATACTTATAGCCACGCAACGTTGGTGTTGATGTCTCAAATATGTGTATTTTAAACTTCAACGTACATTGGTTTTCTTATATATAAAATAATCATTGTTTTTAAATATTTATTAAATATCAAAGCTTTTATAAAAATTGACATATTTATATTGCTTTCAATTTTGGCCCTAAAGAGGGCCGATTGTTCGTTCTCATTTACCTAAATTAACCGTCCAATAACTGATTACTTTCCTTTACAACCATCATTTGTTGACATTCGATTGTATTCTTTGAAAATGTTGTCATCAATCGGATAGTAAATTGAATATCATCATTGTATATCTTCACTAGAGTGACATTTGGAATTTGTAAATAACATTCTGCCGTCAAACGAAATGTATCGGTTTATTTTTTTTGCATAATTGGCCAATATCTTCATATTTTCCCGAATATTCCTTGGATCTGTAAAGAAAACTTCGTACCTATAAAATCTTGATATTAGCCCTCCTCTTTCTAAATTTCTATTCATAAACAAATCTGCAAATAATATATTAATTTGAATAAACAAAATAAACACTTACTTGAAATAGTGATAGAGAAATTTCAAGCAATTTATATGCTATATCTCCAGGTGGTTTCCTCGAACAAGGGAAAATTAATAATGAGTTTACCTGGTTGCTATCTCTGTTAAACACATCTGTTTGTTACACTGTGCACATTGTTCCTTATCGATTCACCATTTAATAATAATAATAATAATAATAATAATAATAATAATAATAATAATAATAATAATAATAATAATAATAATAATGATAATACTTAAAAATAACAATAACAATATATATATTTTTAAACAATTCAGTGTTAAATTTATTCAATGAATTTTTAATAAACATAAAAAAAGTTTTACATAATTCACAAATTAAACCCGTGTTTACAAACACGGGAGTTGTCTCAATTGTCTATAAAAATCTTTTCTACTATTTTTTTCAATATATATTTAAATAATTAAAATTTAAAATATAATTATTCCATGTAATATTTCTACATATTGAAAGTTTACATGTATTTTTTACTGTGTTGTGTTTTGCGTTCAAGTTTCTAAATTTCTACAATGAATACTATTAATCTTGAAACATTAAAATTCAACACATGTAAATTTGTGTGTTTCCATAATTTACTTTTTTTTTATATTACTCTACTGAGATACAATTTCTATACAATGGCGGAACTAGTGAAAACAAGGACGCAACATTACCATTAAAAATTATACAATAATTTTATTCATTATACACATTTTATTATTATACATATCCCACAAATAGAAAACTATCATTAAAATATATCATTCGTATTAAAATTCTTGAAATATTAGTTTTTGTACTAGTTTGCACATTTGATATGAATTCAAGTGTAATATATTAATATTGTTTAATTTTTAAATCTGCTAGAAAACATGATACAAAATTAAGTAACTGTTGTGGCCTAGAATAGATGAAGGTGTCCCATTTGGACCACTTCATGCCCCCCTTATTTATGTCAACTCAAAATTGTATGTATCAAAAATAGGTTTTATAGTTATAAAAGTGTCGGTGTTAATTTTACAATTAAGCTCTCGTCCATACTTATCCAATTCAATTGAAGTTGGTACATGCACAGTTTAAATTGATTCTATTTCCGGTAATCTGTCATCATTTTTCATTTTTCTAAAAGTTTTAAATTTTAATTATTTTAAATAAGTTATAATTTTCATAGTTTAACTTTGTTTCTCTATTACTTGTGAAAAAGTGGAATGTTATAAAAGCGCTAGAAAATTCACTAAATTGAATATTTTCATAATTAAAACATCCCGTAATAATTTTTGGTATATATATATAATAACAGTTTAAAATGAAATTCGTCTTCATCATTTTCTGTTTTCTTTTTTCCTCGACAACTCATATTTTTTAAAATTGAATTCAGCAGTATATTCAGCTTTGGATTATTAATTTCAATCTGTCACTTAATAAAGTTTTTTTTCCAAAAACATTGTTACATATCGAAATTTTGCGTGAATTTTTTACTGTGTTGTGTTTGTGTGTTAAATTTATTTTTTCTACAACTTTTAAATTTCTAAAGTTTTTATTCCATGCAACTTTAAAATGTTATACTAATTCCATTAAACAATTTTCGATGTAATCGAATAACTAATTCCAACGAATAAAAATCTTATTATTCACTACAATTTGAATTTACAACAAATCCACTTTAAAGAAACAAAAATCCTGAAACCAAAATAAAAAATTATTCCAGAAGACTCGAATTAATGCCGTGAACCTCGCGTCTGTGTGTTTAGATTATACACCAAGACGCAATGGGTAAGAGGTAAGTTAAATGAGGGCCTATCAATTGCGCTAATGGACAGGTTATTCTTATTAAATTTATTTTAAGATAATTTTTAATTTCATAAAAGTAAATGTTTAAGTCTGAGGATGATATAATTTCCCACTCCCCTATAGAAAATATGTAAGTCACTAAAAATAGGTTTTATAGCTATAAAATATATGGTTATTATAGAAATGTGGCCCAAAATTTCTAAATTAAAGATAGGTGAAGCCTGAAAATGAAGATGAGGACACCGGGTCCTGCTAGATTCTCGGATTACCTTAGTTCATTGTGTCGATAGAAGACACTAATTCCTTCCTTTCTAGGGATAGCCCATATGTACTTAACTCAATGATTGTCTACTATTTCTAATGTAACACAAAATAACACAATTGTTGAAATGAAAAGTATAATTTCTACAATAACACGAAGTTCTAAATTGATGCAAAGTTCTAATTGTCACAATTTACAAGTGCCAGAGGAGATGTTCCCGAAAAAACTCCCTCGCCATCTGGTTAACGTCTTGCATTTCCCGACGACTCTTATTCCGCCATCGTGCCCATTTGTTCTTCCGTGGTAACTTCACTTGCAGTTCCGTGGAGAGGGTTTTCAACGACGTCCACGAGGGTCGACATACCCTTGAGTGGTAAACAGTTCCACATCAGACGGATATCGCTGGCTAGGTCTTTTTCAAGAGTACTTGGTCAACTTCTCGCTCAGACGTCGCTATTCCAAGCTCACCCTTCAGGGCTACAAATCCTGGAGATCGACCTTCAATTTCAGTTTCTCGATCTCCTGTTAGGCCTTCATTTGATTTGCACAGAACCAAGTTGTTTTAGGTTGCGTTCTTTCAAGTCATTGTACTTGACTTGCAAAAAGTCATTGGCCTCAATGACCTCTCGTAGACAATTCCACAGGCGTTCCTCATTATTGGGCACTAAACAGAATATAGGATTAATTAATTTCGTAATAATTATAAGTATGAATTATAAATGTAGAAATAATTAGGATTAGTTATAATTAATATTTAACGATAAACATTTTGCTAAAATCATAAATTATAAATCGAAAATAATTATATTTGTTATTATTATTATTATTATAATTATTATTGGTACTATTATTATTATTATTATTATTATTATTATTATTATTATTATTATTATTATTATTATTATTATTATTATTATTACTATTATTATTATTATTATTATTATGACTATTATTATTACTATTATTATTATCATGGTCATGATCACCATTATTATTATTACTAACATTATCAGTAGTATTATCATTATTCCTATTAGTATGTCGTATTTACCAAAAACAAAATCTAAACCAAATATTGATTTAAGATTTCCCCCCACAATTAAATTTAGAATCAACCCCGTTGATCCAATAGGCATGATCGAAATTTTTAAAAAGTTATTTTTAGTTACACCCCCCCCCCTCCCTGGATAAATGTTAGGACTATCTAAGTTAATTGGAGATAGGGGTGGAGGTACATTATCAAAATATATGAGATACCCCTCTGAATTATTAATGAATGGCGAGCATATAATTTGTTCACTAGAAAATTAAATTCCTTTTACCAGAAACAAAAGATTGTTTTTATTAGTTTAATAATTGATCGGTATCAAACCACTGCGAATACCAAAACGGAGTTGCTAACCAGGAGTCGCATGGCGATCTCCCAAATTTGAACTCATACATCTCCAGCCAGGAGAAATTGTCGTTAAACGTCCCTAAAACGGAAATATACTACAAATAATAAATTACCTAAATTCATAAAAGGTGGTTGTACCACTTATAACGAGTACAACCAGGGGAGGAGTAAGTGAACAAGAAACTGAGCTCGCCACTAATACCCACTAGTACCCGAGTTTAATGGTAATTAATCCGATTTTTCGAAAATATTTATAAAAATTAGTTTATAAAATTTTAAATTACCAACTAGTGGTAAATAAAATATAAAAATTAAAAATAGTTATTTAAAACAAAAATGACCTTTAGGAAATTATCGGACAGGATATAGAATTTCTCGCGTTAATACTTATTAAAATTAATAGTTATTAAAATTTTTCTATTTAATTAAAAGGGTAGACTAAGAAATTTAAGTTTGGGATTTTAAGTTATAATTATCTGCGTTAATTATAGTAAATTCTTTCGTGGAGCAGAGACTGCGAACAATGTAGCTTCCAGCGCAGTGATTTCATCTCGTCGCTTCTTGGCTCGTTCGGCCCGAGTCAATCTTTTACGTTTTCGGCTATTAGGTATTGTGGGACCAGCATCTGCACTCTTTGGGTTTGTCAACGGAGTGGTCTGCTTGGTTGGAGCCGAAAGTAAGGTACTCGTTCCCATATACATGACGTCTGGTATTGGTGATGGAATCTCTTTATGTCCATGTTGCTGACAGATTGCCTTAGATGGAACATTCTCACTATCGACCTGGTGGTGTAGGGGGAAAATATTACCTTTATCAATGACTGGGAACTCTCTGATCCTGCTCTTTATCTCCGCCTCTGAATATACGCTGGTGTAAGGCCTCTGATTGGGCTCTCCTCGAGTAAGCTATCGCGGCAGTGCTCCAGCGTAAGATTTTCATGTTCGCTTCGTTCATGCGTGGCGGGGAGAACCACGTGCTTTCCAACGCTTCTATGCGTTTTTTGAGAACCTTATTATTTCATCTTGCCGTTTCATGTGGGCATTTTTATCGGCACACGGAAAACAAGGTTTCGGACCGGCTCGTGGAAGATTTAGTTCACACATGTGCTAAATGAAAAACAAGATATAACGTGACCGAATGAGAAATATGTGGTAAGAATAAAGATAGCATGGAGTTAAATTTGGGGTTTCCTAAGCCACAAGAAGTCATATATATATATATATATATATATATATATATATATATATATATATATATATATATATATATATATATATATATATATATATATATATATATATCATGTCGCGAATCGTTGGTTTCAACCCTTACCCCACTGGTTTACCCTTCCTTGAACTAAATTAAATTATCGGGACGAGATTGGATCGAGATCGTTAGATTTCATATTTATCATTTTTCGAACTGATGATTTTCATGTAAGTAAATTTCAACTACTCTTAAGGTTTATTATGGCGATGAATATTCGATTTTGATGAGGGTTCTTAAATTCTAGGCCCACTTTTTCGCTTATACGTCGAACAAGAGTGATGAAATTATCTGGGTTTCCAAGTCATGTGCATTGTAATAGAAGTAAAAGGTTTGTAGATCGTCTGATTTACGAGGATGTTGTGTATGAACTATTAAATTTATTTAATAATCGACGTAGACAGCCGAACTATTTATCACATGAAAATTTACGGAAAACTGATTTTCGACAAATGAAATGAGACGCCAGAACTAGCGTTGTAGAATTAGATGGTTTGATAGTGAATTTCATGAGTGTTTATATTAACGATTTTTCCGGCATCGTTTTTGTCTTATTGTAATTAAACATAGAATCAAAACTTATAAAATTAATACTGGAACGTATTAACATCATTAAAAAATTAATTTAAATGTATTATTATGATAAATGTAAATGAAAGCGGGTAAAACATTTAGCTTATTATAAAATTTATTAAAATTTATTATAAAAATTTATAACTAACATTTATCATATAAATCTTCCATATCATTTCCTTGATCGATATCGCAACATATTTTCTAAACGAAAAACTTAATATATATATATTAAATAAATAAAGTTTACCATTTGTTTATTATTTGGCATTCTTCTTTTATTTTGATTGAATAATATCTGAAAGAAAAGAAAATAAATATTTAACAAGAGCAAAATAAAATCTTACTTGTTAGATAAAAATTTATTGATTAATTGAAAATTAAATGTAATATTAAAACAATAGTTAATTATCTAAGCAACTATTGTTAACAACCAAATAGAATCTTCTAGAATTTTTTTTTATATAACTATGAATATTTGTTTAAATAAACTCATTTGATTAATATATAGAGCCAATATAAATAGAGATATTAATACCAATGTTTTAGTTTTATATGTAATTAAAATCAGAGATCTTGAATCTTTGTTTTAAAAATTATTTTTCGCGCGCAATTTAAAAAATATTAATTTTCTAATTAAAATTTCAAAACAATGAAACATTTATTAAAAACTATTTGAAATATTTATACAATTCGTTGAGTAGAATGTTTACTGTTTGTTTTCTTTTGTAAGTAATACATTCTTGACATTGATATTGACAACATGAATTTTTTAGTAATTGAGTTTGCTATTCATATCCATACATCATAAATTTATGGTGAAAAATAATGCGCTCTATGTTAATCCCAGTTGCTTGAAATATTTTGGCTAGTGCAATTTCCGGAGCATAATTTATAATTTCATCTTTGATTTCCGGATAAATCTCAACCACTTTATTAATTAGAATTTCTATTTGATAGTCTAAACATAATTTAAAAAGTTTAAGAATAAAATATATTTATTTACCAATTTCAGAAACTTGTGACATTGTAATAAATGAAACAAATGTTAAAGTGAACAATATTTATAGTTTTTGTGAACCATTTATAATTTTGTTGACAATCCAATTATAATTTAGAGTTTTTAAACCAAGTACAACTATTTTTCCACTAGAAAACAAGTTTACACACAAGGGGTTATAAGATATGAGACGCAAACCCGGGAATATTTCTGGTTCATATACACATTTTGTTTTCTTTGACAAATATTGCAAATTAATTAGTTGTTTGATATCAATATTAATTGTACAAGATTGAAGATGAACATCTTTAATATTATAATGTATACTTTCAATAGGTTTTTTGCAACCCATTATTCGATATTTCCTTGTCTTGTATAATTATCAGTTTTATCTATTATTTGCTGAGGTTTACCATAAGGAAAACTCATATTTTGTATAACTTTTAATGAAACTCGTCCACGGTAATTAATATTTACTAACATTATTGAAAATAATGAATAACTCTAGGTAAATATATTGATTATTTTAAATTTTAAATATTATTATGACAACCAAATTATGATATCATAACAACACGATTTTTAAACAGAAACATTTATTTAATAAAAATAACATAAGATATTAACATACATAATTTCTTTACAATTTTCCACTTACAATCTTCCATATAGGTAATATTGCTGTACTTGGCGCTATTTTATAACCTTGAATGCGAATTTTCATATTCCATTTAGCATTAGGTTTAAATGGGATTTGATTCTCGTCTTCATCATAAAATTTCGTTGATGGACCGCCTATGAATGAACCATTTTCATTAACTATAAGTTGATTGTTGATTCGTCCAAATATTGTAGTAATCGCTTCTTGATCTTCTTGAGAGAATTCTTCAATCCAGTAATTGTAACTAGTTTTCACTAGTTCAACAGGAATCAACAAATTGTAATTGATTGGATTGACTAGTAAATGTATTTGATGCTCATGAAAAATATAAGTTGCTTTAAATAGCGGTTGCTCATTCTTCATATTCAACATTTGAAATAATGATAAACTTTAAGTTCTATACACACACTGTCTCACAAGCATCTCTCATTTGTTCATTTTATCAACAAATCAAATACTTGTTACATTCACCAATCAAAATATGCATTAGTCTTGCATATTAATTTCAAGATACATTCATTTTTACAATGAATGAATACATAATCGTCATTATCAATGGTTTAATTTATAAAAGTGATGATCAAACAATAAATTGTTTATTAAAAATAATAAATGAAGTAGAGCTTCGATGTACCATTGATTTCTCTTCTATTTTATCATCGGAAGATAATCAGGAAAAAACATTCAAGGATGTCTTTGAATCGTTGTTTGAGGATGGTATATGTTGGTCTAAAGTCATCGTTAGCTTAATGTACGTCAGAAACATTCTTATTTTATGTCCAAATGAACATCCAAAATATATGAACTGGTCAGTGCAAGAAATTACAAAAATTTACCCATGGATCAAAGAAAATGGTGACTGGAAATATATAAAAAAATTAGAGTTACATTTTTGGTTAAGAACTATGTTTAAACGTTTCATTATATTTTTTGTCAATTTAATAAAAATTTATAAACTTTGATAGTTAATTTAACTTGCATCAAATTCATATTTATTACTTACATATTAATAATAACATTCTAGGTTGATTGGTAACAATAAATATTTAGATACAATAATTAGTTATTATTTATCTATGAACAAAATCTATGAATAAAAAGAATATTCTTAGTTATATAAAAACTTTTCGAGGATTTTATTTCGGAATCTTCTTAGTTGAATCAAGACGCAACTTTTTTGTTAAAGATGTCTCGACTAAATATACTTGATTCCCAATTATTCCTTAAAAACGTGAAATTTATATTGAAAAGAAATCTTTTCGTTGATTTTCATATAAAATAATCTGTATCGACAAATAACAAATCTTTTTTCGTGGACAATGTCTGAGTGAAATCTTTAATATATGAAAAGCACATCTGACTAAATTTTACACTTTTTGCACTTTGCACTTAAAAATCAATATATGTGCGATAGCTCATCGATCAAACGCGCAATAACTTATCAGCAGGGGTGTATATATGCGCGATAACTCATTACTGATTCATGGGGCTCACATCTACCTACTCACTTCATCAAGCTAATTATCCTCCTGGTCTACCTTATGAGATTTCATACTTGTTTCACACATTGCTCCTGTTTCCTTCAAATTTCCTTCACTGGATCCCTTTGATAGCTTGTTCTCACATCTTTCATGGCTCATTTTCACAATTCTTCATTCCACAAAATTCAATCCTTGGTGTTCAATCGCTACTCCTGTCAATCTCTATCTCAATCTCCAATATACATCAATTATTCCACACAGCTGACATTCTTCATTCTCGTCATACGGGTGTCTTCCTACTGCCCTAATTCTCTGAGCTCATATGAAATTTTCTTCTTTGCATCAAATCCATGTATCCCTGCGACTAGTTAAATACAACTTGAAATTTTTCTTTCGCATCGAATGACATTATTCCTGAAACGCATTTTCCGGGTATACAATTAATGAGCTAATCAATTTTAAATATTTCGTAAAAATCTTTATATAAAGAGGAGAGATTTCAGTCAAATTAATATTTTAACAAATAAAAATTACATTAGTAAATTTAAGAAATCTATCCATATTGTAAATAAATACGCATACAAAACTAAATAAAATATAAAATGACAATCAATAAATTTACATGGTTTTTTCTTGAACTCTACACTGGTTATCGAAAAATTTCTTGTACATCCCGTGAAATGCTGTACTAAGTGATTTGTCTGAAGTTTTAACTCTCTGTAATGAATTCTGAAATTGATTGATGGTCCTATCGAAAGTTTTTAGCATTAAGAAAGTGAACTAATTCAATTCTATTTATAATAATTTTGGTCCAATTAGGATCCAGATGTGTTGTAATTTACTGTTTTATTCTTTTAATTCGTTTTTTAATGATTTTATTTTACGATTTATTTATTACTTTAATTGTTCGTTATTTTCGTTTTACTTGTTATTTTCCTTATTGTTTTTTCTTTTGTTTACTTAGCTAATTTTCCTACGTTATTATTATGCGTCAGTTCATTACATAACTTAATCCTCTCTATTTGGCTTTTCTTGCTTTTTAGCCCAACGATAGTGAAAGAAGAACAATGAAGTCGGGCGAGATATTTTTCCTGTCTGTTAGAGTGATACCGCCGAGACAAGGATTTGTGAAAAGATGGATTTGATGTCTTCGACATCGAATAGAGTAGATGAAAAGTTTCTGGCGAAGGGGGAAGGTTTTTAATTAGATCAATATTACAAAAAGCAGATGTTCCTGCGAAAATTCTCACAATATTGAACATAGTAGGTTTATTTGATTTAACGTTATTATTTAGAATCTTTGTAATTTCATCTTTAATGTTAATTTTATATTTATTTCTTTTAATACATAAGAGTTCGTTTTTACTCCTTGTTTCTTTATGGTCAATGTCCGACGGTTTTTTAAAAGTATATTTTTGGGGGGGGGGAATATTAAAGTTTATTTTTTCCATTTCACTAAGGGCTGTGTCACAGTCCATATTGTCGTTATTTAAGTTTATTATTAAGCTATTTATAAGAGAACGGTATTTATGTTGAGGTCTCGATATTTGAAACACTCAACTTGTCTGATTCTTATATGAATGCAAAATATAAAAACAAGTCTATATATAAATATTTATTAAACAACAAAAATTTACCCAAAATAAACACTCGAGTTGATAATTATTTCCTTTAGAATAAATCAAATATTCGATCACTTCTTGTTTACCAATTATTCTTAAATCTTTTCAAAATTACAATTATCGAACAATTATTCACTTTTATTTCAGTTACAATGAGTGCAATAAATGTGTTTTGTTACTATATTGTGTAGTGAAGCTTTGTATAGTTTTGTATAATTACTGCATTATTATAAAAAGAAATTCCGTGAGACTTTTTGATGTCTCGGGTTTTTAAATATTCTTTAGGATTGCCCTTTAGAATTATTAACCGCTAATTTTATACCATTCCCAGAATTAATAAATAAAAATATTTTAATTTCCGGCTTATACGCTCGGAATAATATTTATAATATTAATATTTTATTATAATATTTCCACAGCAGATGTTCGAATTTATTTTGATTGATTTTTTTTTCTAACTTATGGCAGCAGATGTTTGCATGCTTTTAATAATAATAATAATAATAATAATAATGATTTTAATTTTTATTTTATTACATAAAAATAAAATACCCCAATAAAAGTAATTTCAAGTATGTATAAAGTCTGAATAAGATAAAACATAAAATATAAAATCAATACACATAAAATATGAAACCAATACATAATATATACACATAAAATATGAAATTGTCAAATAAAAATTGATATATGCACAATTGTCATAAGAATAGAAATAGTCAATGTTGTAAAACTTGATAACGTGAGGGATAATTGATTGTTTCTTGATGGAATGTTTCTGAACGAATATTGATTGTATTTTTTCAACATGATTTATTTGATTGCCTTTCTTCGGCACATATGTTGATTCTATAACTCTTATGACCCCGTTCTGTAATACTTATTGAGGGTGAATGTGGTGATGGGCCTTACCCTCATCATCCTACATTTATGTATATTATTTTCAGGAATTTTATTATTTAGGAAACTTTCAATAATTGTTTGATTTTATTTTCCATATTATTAGTATTAGGAGTAGTTAATTTAGTGTTCTTTATCAGGCATTACGATTAGGTGACACACAAAAATGGCAGATTCATTAAGAGAGGAGCAACGAGGATATTCACAGTTTTAAGCATTATTGTGACGAGTGATACAATTTTTCGAAGATCCAGAATAGTATTCAGTATATTATTTCCGAGAGAAAAGTCTATAGAATGGCTGTCATCTATTAGAGGATCAATTACTAGTGCTAATTTTCCTGCTTATCAAGATAAAAAAGAACCAATTGTCTTTGCAATTCGACATAGGCATTATAATTTCGTTCCACTCAGCGAAATCTTTAAAAGGGAAAGATGTGATGAAGGTTTTGTAGTTATCTCTGCATTGGCAATGGAAATGCGTTTGGTGAAAATCAATTGTTTATTATTAATTTGCCTCGTATAACAATTGATATAGGAAATTTATAAATTTATGAATTACAAAAAATTCAAGTGTATTTGAACCAGAAATATTTCTAGCATTACTTCTTTCGAAATATGATCCGTTATGTGTCAATGTGTTTTCTAGCGGGAAAGTAGTAATACTCGGCATAAAATCTCTGGATTATAATCAATATGTAGAAAATATTATTGAAGAAATCAATATGTTAATTAATTAATAAAGATTTTATTTAAATTAGTTTTATTTTTATTTATTTTTAAAATTTTCGAAAAGTAAAAAATATATTTATTAATAATTTTAATTTCATTATTTAGTTTATCTCCTTGAAGTAATTTTAATAATTCAAGAACTTTTTGAAGAATTTAAAATACATTGGACTATTGCGCGTCTGAGTTTCTCGCAACAAAATATCAGCATTGAAGAACTTTTCAAAATGTATTATGACAACGTTCAGGGTTATCTGGTGATCGATGTTTCCAAATTACAAGGACTCATTGAGACTAACATGTTCCAATGGATGTCCATGCTACCATGATTTCAAGCTAGACCAATCAATCCATGTATTGTTAGCTGAAATGCGTAAAGCATATTATTCCGATATTTTTTTTTAATAAAAATTATTGTTGTTGGTTGTTTTATTATAAAATTAGTTTTAACTATTGCAAAAGTATTTTCATTATTTAATTATGCTTATTGATTCCAGAAAAATTACCTTGATTTTTCAACATGAAAAATATTTCGAGTATTTTCATCTAAAATTTTAGTGTTTTTATCGAGAAATAATACTTTTATTTCTCCACTTGGAGAAATTGGGTTTTTTCATTGAAAATTAATTTTTAGGCTTTTTAATCGACACTAAAAAATCCTCTAATTTTAGTGTGAGTTTCATATTGACATTCAACCAAAAAATAAGGGATCTTAAAAAAATTCAACCCAAATATCCCTTATCACACTGAACGATTGTTCTCAATCCAAATATCAGATCCAAATAGTTCTTAAGGTCATTTACTATATTGGATTCCGCCATTTTCATAGAATGTTCTAGTAATTTTCATTGTTTTTATTATAATTTTCATTCTTAATTTATTCTTCATGTTATTTTCGGTACAAATCCTTCTTTTTTTCTTTTATCACCACGAATTCGATTTGTGTTTATCGTGATATTTATTTATGTTATGTTTATTTCGTGATATACTCGTTCTTGTTGTTCAATTTATCTTATTTTTTGTTTCATACTTCAGGCTCAAAATTTCAAAGCCTATCTCAATGTGCTATGTCAATGAAAGTGATGAATGTTATTTATAACAAACTCGTCAAAAGGGTTCCATCGACCTGGAATGGTCATATTTGATGTCTCATTTGAGAGATGGAATTAGCTTAGAAATAAATTCCAGCAGCCCTGTAGCTTAATGGTAAAGGAAATAACCAAATTTATTAAATATTTTGATACAATCCATTTTGAAAGTGGTCATTTGGATGGATTTGAATGTTTCTGAAATGGTATTAGTTGAATTACAGTTCCAGGAATGGTTTCAACTGAAAACACGAAGCTAAAGGTTTGAAATAGTTTATAGGAATACATTTACTTGGTTTGGCAATTTTATCTATTTCTGCCTCTCCCCTCAACAATATACGTTATGAAATTTGTTTGAATTTTAATGTTTAATTGAAAATCGGCTAGTTATAATCTGGCTCCTCGTATTCAATAAATGGGAATAAACACTTTTTACGTATATTATTACTACAAATAATTAACAAAATATCCTTTTTAACAATAATCCACAAAATGTCTTCAATCCTTTTTTTATTAGTTTTCTAATTAGTGCTTCTTTTTTCTCTCTTACTTTCAGTTTCTTCTCCCCTAATCTGAGGTAAAACCCAATTTCTGATGTTGTTTATTTTTATAAACCTGAATTATCCCTATAACTAATGACTTTAGGCTAAATAATCTCCAACAACTTTCTATTGACAATCGTAGCCCGACAAACCCCTCGAGTGCCATCTGAAAGTAAAAATTAATTAATGATCATTCGGGGTGTCCATGATTGGCTTTCAGGTTGCCATGATAATGGTCTAGAATATTCATTTTGCTTATTTTTTTGACTGGCTTATCGTACAATTAATTCATTCATATTTTACATTTGTCACTATTTTCTGCATTTCACACTTTCCCGGCGCTTTCTGACAAAATCATTTATATTATATTGTTCAAAATAATCTCTTCTCATTATCAGCTTCAAAATAGAACTGAATGTGTGCGTGTTATTCAATGTGAACGCTTTTTAACATGTGGTCGTTTTCGACCGTTTTGTCTATTATAGAGTTAATTTTGTTTTCAATAAATGTCATGACATTTGCTGTTACTGGTTCTTTGTGCTGACAGTCCATCAACCAACTTTTATTAAAATTATTGTTTCAAACATCTGATTTATTCTTGTTTTCCTTCCTTCCAAGTTGAGTGATCAATCATTTTCTTTTTTACTAACTCACTTACTTATCTTGCAATGAATCTTTGGACAATCTTAGGAGCGCATTTCCTTTTAATTCACATGCAGAGTATAGCGTTGTCTTTCCATCTGACATTTTACAATAATATAATTTGTTCTTTTTTTAGTTCATGTTTTCAGGTCTTTCATTTTGACTTCATTTTTAACTACTTTATCTTTTGCAGCATTATTAATTGTGACATTAATGCATATATTGCCCAAAATATTTTAATTGATTTTACTATGAAATATACAAAATATAATTATAAACAATTATTTTAATTAATTTAACTTCCTAAATTTAGTTTAAATTTAAAACGACTTTTTAAAATAAATATAAATAAAGTCAATTACTATAAATAAAAATAAGTAATTAATTAATATTTAATTAATAAGTTAATAATTAAATAAGTAAATAATTCACTTGAAAAAGACTGTCAAAAATTCGTGAATATCTAAAACATCGATATATTACTTGTTAGACGCAATTAAATTCAAATCTTCTTCAAGCATTTATTTTTTATAACAACTTCAAATTGTGTTTTTTACTAGCGTATTTAAACACCGAGGCGTGATAATTCTTAATATTAATTCTTAATATTACTGGTAATACATTTAATTCATTTAATTTAATATAATTTAATATAATATGATATAATTTAATATAGAATTTAAATATAAAAATTTAACCGAGATAATTATTTCTACTACTGATCTCACTTCTATCATTTAACCATAATAATTTATATAGGAGTTCACTAACTCCTTACATTACTGATTCATAGTCAAACTTTTTAATAAAAATAAGTTAATTAATATTATAATTAAATGAAATATAAAAATAATAATTGGAGAAATTAATTAATAAAACTAATTTTAACAATAATTAATATTAATTAAAATAATCAAACATAATTCGAAATCCCTCAATATTTAATTAATCAATACGCATCTGAGTAATAAATAAAATATTTATTAGTTACTGTTATTTAATAAGTAGTAATGGGAGGTCATAAAGTGTTGCGAATATAATACAATTCACCACTAATATCAATGAGAATATAGAGAATAGAGAGATCAAGTAGAACTAGTAATCAAGTATATCAATATAGTGACGTGAATTGTAATAAAGATGTCATTTGGATTTTTTGGATGAATTTTTTGCTGTAATGTAATAGTAAAGATAAATGTAATAAAATAACCCTTGGCATAGTTAAAGGAACATTTCTCCAATCCATTGAACAATTGGTGTTAAATAGTCTTGCGTCTTTGAAAGTCTCTTTAAGGATATTAAACATCTGGATTTCGGGTTGGAATTCACAATGTTTAATGAAGTTTCTTGAGATATCTGGACGTAAAAATCTATTCTTGTTTCCAGTTGTGACAGTTTTCAATAGAAGTTCAAACTAGTATGTAAATTTGTCCGTTCGCTAATAAGATTTGGATGGATATACTCGATTTACTCGTATGATGACCCAAATAAATAGGAAGGGGTGAACATTGTATCATTTTTTCTTTCTTTTACATTAGAAATTTACAAAACCTGTCAATGGGCAATTAATTAAATAATTAAATTTCTTATAATTTCTCTTAACTTTCATAGTCATTTTAGCAAAATTTCATTGCTGTTTATTTCATCGCTTATGAATTTGATTATTAGTGACTTTGAAATTCGAGAGGGAACTCAGTATCTCTTTTGCAAGATTTGCATTTCAGCATTTAATTGTTGATGAGACGTGATTGCTGCTAGGATGAGAAGGCAGGTGACACTCGTCAACCCTTATTTATGCATGTCATCTGATACAAGGTTACAGAATTATCAGTAATTAAGAGGAATGCATTTGTAATTACCCCTCCCCGCTCCTTGATAATATGAACACGATTTAAGGATTTGTAAATTTATTTTCCTAAATTAGTAAATTTTCACATTCTGTAGAATGCAATAAATTTCTGATCTCTTTCGTTTGCTATTGAATCATCAAAACCTAACAATATTGAAACTTTATTAATAACACAATATCATACGAAATTCTGATTAAATCAATTGTACAAAATATCTGCCTCTCGATCATTGGTGTTGAATTGTGTCATATCTAACGCAACCGCATCACCCGCTCCCACTAAGACAATTTTTTATTTGATGCTGTATTTTAGTCGAATGAAATTTTATGCAGGAATTTTACAATCTCGACTCATTAAGAAAATAATCGAATGAGCGCATAAAAAGACACGAATTACATTGTATAATTGGGGACACGTTCCAAAATTTCCGAAAACCACCATCGGATGAACCAAGTTTTTATTTTAAAACTGGAAAAAATTTAACCTTGTAATATAAAACAGTCAAACAACTAATCATATTACTTTGCAAATATGGAATAAACTTCACGATTATAAACTTCTTTTTATAAAGAAAGAAAAAGATAAATTTTTCATATAAACTTCACGAATAGGCTTAAAATGACCACAGAGAAAATAACAATGAGCATTGCTGATGTCATATGTTACCAGAACATTTTCTAAGTTGTTTTAAAAAACATTTTCAGTAATTGAACTCATATTTCAAATTGTATTAATTATCGACAATATTGTTTAATATTTTTTATGAGCTTGTGGTGCATAAAGTAAAAAATGACGATAATCCTCGATTTGTTCCATCAGATTTTAATTGACTTTACACTTTTCAAAAGGTTGATGCAACTTTGCTACTGAATGTTTAATGGAGTTCCAATTATTAATATATCAAATGACCTTGACACATGGACGTCCGCAGGGATTTTTCCAAAGGGGGAGCAAAAATATTTTTTTACCAAGTAGACAATTTTTTTAGGTGGGAAGAGAGTTGAAAAAAATAATAAATATTTGGGGCATTATACAAAATAGAACTTTTTTTCGTTTATTTACAAATAGAACACTTTTTTAAAACCAGAACGTCAGTTAATATTAAAGTTTTTATATAAATAAGATAATTTGAAATCATTGATTTCCAGATATAATTAATAACATTTAAAAAAACAGGAAGCCTGCTTAAATTAAATTTTTTTATTAATTTTTTTTGTCTTGGGTTTTCCAACATTGTTTGAGCGCATCTATTAAAATGTGTTTAAATTAATCGAAAAATAGAATGGTTTGGGAAATTCAGGAGGGGTTGGGGGGGAGGGGACAATTCCTGGACATAAAAGAGCGGAAATCCGCAATTACTTAGTTGCCAATCTAAAAGATGTCTAATTTTTAAATTTTACTTACAACATTGAATAATGTTTGAGAACTTGTGATGTGTGAAGTTTTGTTTATAAGATTTTTAAATCCGAAAATTAATGTGCAATGTGCTATGAGTCTATTTGTGTTTTGAATGTGTTGTAAATTGAGGGTAAAAGGATTAGTTTACCGTATATACTCGCGGTTAAGTCGAGTAAATTTTAAGAGGTTTTTAAGTCCTAAATTGGAAACCCGCGTATAAGTCGAAGTAACAAAAATAAAAAAAAAAGTTTAATGATTTTATTAAAAATTAATTTGTACGTTTTTTGACCCGCATATAAGTCGAAGTGGCTATTTTGACTTGAAAATTTGACGTAAATTTCTAGACTTATACTCGAGTATATTACGGTATTTTATAAAATAATTGGTTATTTATTTTTAAATTAAATTGAAATTTTTTTATTTTTGTTTAATTAATTATTTTATCTATAGTTTTTTTCACTCCTACCTGATGATGCCTGTGAGGTATTCTAAAATATAAATTAAATTTTTATTGTATGTTGTCTGTATGTTGAAATTCTTACTTATGCATTAATTATTTTTAAGAAAATATTCAAATAAATTATGATTCGATTTGTTTAAATACTATTGTGATTAAATAATAAATCGTTGTATTTGAAATATTGATTTTAAATGGATCGAATTAATACCAAAGGTTCTGTGGCTAACAACGTCTAAATATATTGTAAAACTTATGTTTGAGTGGTACTTTCTAATAAATAGATCATTGCCATGTTTATTTTATTATTTATTTTGCTAAATAACTGAATGCTTGTAATTATAAAATATTGCTAAGGGTAAAATAGTTAAATTCGTCCATAGATTAATGTTTTTTCATGTAAAATTAATTTTTTCTTCTGAATACTCAATTAAAAGTGTTCTTTTACAGTGGTAATGGCAATTTGGTATCAATAAGTTTCAAATATCTTTGGACAATATTGATGGACCCCTATGACTTGTGGGCCAGCATTATCTGACAATTTTGAGGTTTTAGTTGATTTTTGGAAGCATTTTCATGTGAAATACGACAAGACATTTTATCCGTCAAGTTTAAATATCCAAATAATTGTCTGGATTGTCTTGGTTAAAACCTGAATTGATTAATAATAATGATATTAATAATAATAATAATAATAATAATAATAATAATAATAATAATAATAATATTAATTATTATTATTATTATTATTATTATTATTATTATTATTATTATTATTATTATTATTATTATTATGTGATAAACACAAATTTATTATTATTTGCTTGCAGGTCAATGACGCCGCGCTTCAATGAATCGAGTGGGCAAATTTTCGTGGGAAAAACTAACAATAATAATAACAATAATAAAACTAACAATAAATGTTCAGCTTAATATTTTTATATATTATTATTATTATTATTATTATTATTATTATTATTATTATTATTATTATTATTATTATTATTATTATTATTATTATTATTATTTATATTATTATAAACATTAGTGTTAGTTTGTTTTATTAAAATTTATTATTATTAAAAAAATTTTTTGTAATCTTTTGTCTGATTTTTGATAATATTTAATTTATTTTCATTTCGACAAAAATTTTCTTGTTTTGTTTTGAATAGTTTTCTGCATTTTTTTGCATAGAAATGTGATTTCAATTGGATATTAAATTTTATTTCAAAATTAAAAATGTTTTAAAGTTCGAATTTCAATAAATTTTATTCAAGTTTTTAAAGGATCTCTAAAATTGAGATCAAGATTATTTTCAGAATTGTAAAATAGTATGTAATATTTGATGTTAAACATGTGATTAACATTTTTATTTATCAATTATGCGATAATAGTTTGTCAAAATGATGTGAAAATGTTGAAATGATTTGTAGAGTTATTACTAATACTAGCTATAACCCTTCAAAAATTACGGAATCATGTTATCAATTCAAATGCATAATTCTCCACAGATCTCTATGTTCAAAAAATGATTCAATGTGGTTTAATAAAACTGCTGTATTGTCGATCAAAATGAAAAGTTATAATAAAATTTGCCATTTGGTTATTTTAATTAAGCGTTATTCCATAATCACTCACTCACATGCATAGATAGCGAATTTTGCAGTTAGATTACATAAATAAAACAACTTTTGTGTTTTGACTTTATTTTCTACATAGTCTAAATTTGGGTTGTCTTTATCAGTTATTTCTTATTTAAAGTTACTTGATGGATATTTGTTTCTGATGAGAATTACTTCTTTAGAATCACCTAAACAAATCATGCCTAATGAACCAACATATATTTCCAAATCAATACCCTGAAATGAGTCTTTCGTTCTCTTTCATTAGGAAAAGGAAATCCGCAGAAAATTGTGTTGTTTAATATTAACATTCTCATCACTGCAAGCCGATTTGTTAGATATACCGGTAATTTCCTAATATAGGGGATTATAAATTAAATAGGGGAGTATAAATAATAAATTGAAAAATCGAAACATTAGAAAAAATAAAATAATAAGAAAAATATTAAGAAAAAGTAAAAAAATCTAAAAGAAGTAATTGGATAGCTATAAAAATTCAAAGGGTAAATTTAATAACACGGAATGTGTACTTGGAATACAAAAAAATTAAAAGTTAACAATTGATTTCAAATACCTTTTTCAATAGCAAGCATGATGTTATTAAAATTGTGTTCTTTCCATATTTTCTCCTGATCAGAAATTCAAACAAATATCCTACAAGCAATTCTTCAGTCGTACTATTCTATCGCTTTAATTTCTTTTTAGCATGATGCCACAAATTCTCAATGTTATGAGTATACATGGGTCCCTCTGGAGACAAATTATACGCGTGTATCATTACATCCTGGGTATACTCATCACTTCTACTCAGTTAATTATATGCAGACCAACTGTCTGTGATTATTCGTGTCCTGGATAACACATATCTTCGTATTTCCCTATTCAACGTTTCTGTTGATCTATCTGGTACATGAACTAAAAATCATCTTTTCGTTCATCTCTTTATGCCACCTAGTATCCAACGATTGTTCATTAACCTTTCTACATTGAATTTTCTTTTAATACATGCGCTATCGTCGATTTCTGCAACGGTTAGAAAGCCATTTTCACGACTATCCTTAATTAATTCCATGTTCCTTTGATGTTGGCTGCATGAACATATATTTCTTAGTAGTCGTCGTTCTGACATCCATTTAATTAATGATATGCTATCCATTTGATTGGAGCTGAAAAGATTTATTAATCTTGTTTTTCCATTTTTAATAGATGCAATACTGGGAGTTTTTCCTCTGCATAATGATGTGAAATTCATTTTTAAGATTTATTATTTTATAATCCCCTGTATTAGTTATAATCCCCTGTATTAGTTATAATCCCCTGTATTAGTTATAATCCCCTGTATTAGTTATAATCCCCTATGTTCATAAATTATCGATTTCCCGAGATTGATGGAAATTTAAATTTTTTTTTACTTTTTATATTTTTATCACTTACAATAAAACGCTTACAATATTAATTTTATTTTATTACATTTTATTATAGAAATAATATTTTTGTCGATTACTGGGGGATGTTGTTTCAGCCTTTTTGATTGAGTGGTAAATTGCACCTTTTTATGGGGTTAGGGGGAGGGGGATAATCGGCGGGATATTAGATTCTGTTCGAGGGGCGTGGAGTTTAATGGTAAAACTGATTAATTATATAAATGATATAAAAATAAACTACATGATCGAGATTATGAACTAGAATTCATTATTTACAAACAATTACATACACATTTCAAGGAAAAGTGTGAGATCTCAATTGAATTATCCTAGGAAATACATAAATAATTTATTCATAATTCATTTTTTATCAAGGCTTCTAATCAAACATTTCTGTTGCCTCGAAGGTTTTGTGACTTTCATTCTTGATCTGCGTCCTAAGCTGTTACTAAAAATTAGTGTTAATTATTTGTTTTATTGAATATAATTGTTTAATATTTCTCATGAAGATTCCATCACGCCTTTGATGAAGTGTTAACGGATATCCCCTCCTCCTTATCACTGCTTTCAACGAACTTGTTTACTGGTTTTGAAAGGCTTCTCTAATTCATCATTCAAGACCCCTTGCAATTTATAGAAAAGTAATTTTATTTATTTACTCTTTACCGAAATCTTTAGCAATTTCAATCTTTACCAAATAATGGGGTGCCCTGCTCCATTTACTGAGAGAAATATCTAACTGTTAGAGAATCTGGTTCTTTGTGTTTATTTGCCACCTCCCCCGTTATTTTAGGAATGTTTCAACGTATAAAAGGTTCTTACGATTTTGATCCCTTAATTCGAGATTTCCTCTGTATATAAGTTATATTAATGTCTCTTTAGGAGAGTCAGCCATCATGACGTACAAAGTAGGATTTGATATTCTCCCTTAAAGATGTCAAAAAGCAAGTTTTTTAATACAAGATTCGCTTTATTAAAGCTCGGTATGTTACTAACATTTAATGAAAAGGTAACCATCATACCAATTTATATGAATATGCAAGACTTTTTTACATTATATTTACGTTTTAAAAATGATATTTTTATTTTATTACTTTATACTTTTTATTTAATTCACAATATAATAATTGACGCACCTGGATTTGGTTGCGTTTGTACGGCACTTGGGATATGCCTCGTAATTGTGGAGAGGTTTTGCGTTGTTTGACTTTGTTTCTTTTCACAAGGTAACTTCAATAAAACAACTATTAATGAAATACCATATGTATAAAAATTCATCTTTTTATAGATTCTATATAATATTCGTTTGATGCAGTTCCGTTGTAATTACAATAGGATAACATAACGAGGATAAGATAACGGGATACCCGAGCGATGAGGAAAACCGGAGTGCACTGAGAATAAAGCGAATTCGACCGAGCGAAATTTGGTAGGATAACATTTGATTGGAAAAGGACACGAGGAGTCAGAAACTATCCGACTTGTCAAATAATAATCCAACAAAAGTAAATATAATTATAATTAGCAAAAATATAATAGAATGCCTATAAAAATTAAATGGTTTTATTTCTTACTCAACACATTTTGACGCAAAATGACACAAACATTGTTGTTGATAATAATAATTAAAAATATTAGATTACAAAATTTCATAAAATATTTGTAAACAAAAATATTTATTTGTGACAAATTAAATGTCAAAAAGCGTTCACAGCATATATTATATTGTAAACAAATGGATAGAAAATAATTGAACATGTCAACCAATCAAAGATTGCACACTAAATTTCCTAGAATTCAAAAAAACTACACGGATAATAAAAAAATATAAAAAACTTTAATTATATAATTATTTGTATTATTATAAAATATTTTTAAAAAATTATCAAAAATAAAATATAATTAAATACAAAAATTGATATTTTTGAATGTTCTTCCAAAATTATATAGAAAAATAGTTTTTAAATTGCGTACTTGAAATACAAAATTCTCTGAAACTTTAAAAAATCAGTGCTTAGCCGCTTACTTTAGATGGAACTTTAATATTAGCAAAATTCTTATAGTACAGTGGTGGCCAACCTAAATCAATCGAAGGGCCAAATTTTCGGAAAAATACTATCACGGGCCACAATAAATTTATTTAAATAAATATAACTCGTTTTTACGATTCAAGTAAACTTAGAATCAATTTTTTAAATTAAAAACATGCTTAATTTGAATATGAATTCTAAAAAAGACAATTATTGATTTGGTGTTTAAAATTGTGTCCGGGCCACATCAAAACGCTTCGCGGCCACCGGTTGGCCATGGATGTTATAGTATATAAAATATAAAATTTTCTATAAAATTTACCATTTCAAAATACAGAAAATTTAACTAGATTAATTATTTTTAAAAAACAAGATGGCGCATGAAAATTTATATAATAGTTCCGAAGTTTCTTTCTATTGCAGAATTTTTGAATATTTAAAAAATTAAAGAATATTTTTAAAACTTTTAAATATTATTACCAAATGCTCATAACGATAAAATTGAGAATTTGTTTAGTGAATAAATGAAAATGCTGTAATTGTTGGAAAAGTATATAAAAGACTGTATAGAAGGTGTATAATAAATGTATAAAATTGTATACATACGCCTGATTATATGATTATATACAAAGTAAATAAAATGTCATTTATTATATATCAACATTCAAATTTTTCGTCTGTTCAAAAATACATTTTATAAATATCTATGTCATTTCTAACTATTTATAATATCTGGGGTTCAGGTCCCTTGTTCAAAAATCCCCTTGCTAGGAAAAAAAAATTTCAAAATTTATTCTATTATAATAAAATTTTCTTTATGAATTTAATTAAATTTTAAATTAATCACTAAAAATGGCATAAAAATTAACGATTTATATTTATTTCTTGATTTAAACGTTAAAAAGAGCTCAGAAGAGAAAATATATAAAGGGCCATGAATATATAACTAATACAAAGGAAAGATATAATTCTGGTACTTTAGCTCTTGCTTATTTGATTAAAGCAATGAGTAGAGCTACTAAACTTAGCTTAGGAAATTAAATAAAAATTTCTTTAATTTATAGTTTCTCCTATTTAAATTAGTTTTTATTTTACAAATTTAAATTATAGTTTTTGAGTTAATAATCAAATTGTAATGAAAATATTTATTGAATAAATAGTTAAACATACATGGCAATGATCAAACATTCTTTTCACGATATATTTCGACAGTTTTCCTGTCATCATCAGGTGGGATATAATAACTATGCAAATTAAGGATTTTTAAACAAGTATTAATTATTATTTATATAAAAAACTTTTTTTAATAAAAACATTTCATTCTTTTAAAAATTATAATTAAAATAATATATTATTTGTTAAATTTTAGTATTTAGAATTTAATTTAATAAATTTTTATTAATTATTTATTTTAACAACAACAATCGATACATACAATATACAAGAAATTATTTAAAAACATTTAAAACACAAGCATTCACTGCATTCTGCACATCAATTTCCGGATTCAATGACTTTATCAATAACTTTTTTATAATAATAATTTATTATAATAGAATAAATTTCTTAACAGGGGATTTCCAAACAAGGGGCCGACAGTGTCGAAAAGTAATATGACTGAGTTATTTTATTCTAAGCCATTTTCACCGGTCACCCTAGTATTCGTACGTTGTACATCGTCGAAGCTGGAAATGATTTATTGTAAGATATTTTTTATGATTTTCATTGCGGATGGGTTTAGAACATTTATTTGAAACAAAAAAAAACATTTTTAAAAAATGAAATTACCTTTTTTAATAAACTAAACAGCTTAAAAAACTCTCTTTTGAATTGCGGATAGTTTAATATATAAATGATTGGATTATAAATTGTGAATGACTTTGCAAAATAGGCCGGGATGGCTACAATTAACACAGAACCTTTCTCCGTCAGAACATTACAAAGAGCCAAAATTGTGACCATTGCATATGGTCCCCATGATAAAGAAAAGGCTATTGCCACATTGAATCCCATGAATATTAGTTTTCTTTCTACTTTGCGCTCTTTAATGATTTGTAAATGATTGAATGATTGGGTGTAGACGATTCTCATTTCCGTCACTCGATCACGGACTTTGAAAAATATTTTTGCGTAACAGAAAATAATTGTGGTCAAAATCAAGAGAAACGTTCCGATAAGCAAAATGAGGTAGCTTTTGCTTTGCCAGGAAGTGTCAAACATATCAAAACTGCAGGATATCTGAATACCTTCCAAAACATATCGGTTCCAACCTTTATTGCTTATATTAACTGAACAACATAAGGTTATAATAACTTACCAATCAGAGGAGGAATGGAGATCAAAACTCCAAGTATCCAACAGCAAAGGACAAAATAAATAGATCTTTTAATTGTAACAGTTTTGACAGTTTGTAAAGGGTAGAATACAGCATTGAACCGTTCAATGGCAATTACGAAAAGTATGAATACAGAGTGCATTCCGGTAACTGACATAGAAAATGCATAAACATGACAACCTGTATATGAATTACAAATTTAAATTTATCCCAAAAATGATTATTATTTCATTTAGTATGAAAACTCACAGGCTTTGAAAATAGTTAAAAACGTAAGAAAAGGGCCTATAGGGGCTGAGAAATTTGAAACGGGTAAATGACATGCAAAAATGGTTTTTCATAAATTCCTAAATTTTAAAACTTATTGGAAAAAAGTGAAATTCATTAAATACAAGTAAAGTAATTTGATAAAAGACATTGTTATAACCTAAAAATGTAAATATTACACAAATATAGTAATTTTACTTACGAGAATTCTACAATTACTATACCTCTAAATGTAGATGTAAACTATAACAAAAAAACCTTAATTTACTTTTATCAAGGTGCCACTGTATATAAATAAACAGTTTAAGCCCACTGTCACAAGAAAAACATGATTATTCAGTAGTATTATGTATGTACCGCCGGCGCTACACGTTACATATGTATAAAAATGTACTGTGTACTGCGGGCGGGGCATATGGCAGTCAACGTGTTAATTGAAAGCAATTATTAATTCTCAAAATTTCTAAAGGAAATTTGCTATAAGCAGTCAATTTATATGTCACTCTCACGTGTTTGTGGTTTAATACGGATTGACAATACGCCAGCACACAAATAATTTTAAGTTTTGTGTAATTTCTTTTATAAATTGTTCGAAAAGAAATTGGGTTGTATTATCCCTGTGAATGTAAATGTATGCCATTAATGAATGTGTGTGTATGTATATATTTTTTTCTGATTATACGCTTGATTTCATTGGATAATATTTTCAATAGTTAAAAAAGAAATAAATTTCATTATATAGGTAACATTAATTTTTCGGGTGTTGAAAATCTTTTTACTATGGATAACATTTTTAAAATAGAATTCTAACTTGATCAGAAAAATAAATTTTCTTTGCCACAAAATTCATATAATAAAAATCATTATCAAGCTATTGATCAAATTCATCGCTGTGATCGATAGCACCAAAATAAAATTTTTTTTAAATAATTTTTTAAAAATAATGAATTTTCCAAAGATTTTTTTATTAATGAATAATTCATGTTTTCATATAATTCCATGTTCAATACATGTCTTAAGTTGATGGATTGTCCACCGTTGGATCAACCCCATACCTGCTGAGGAATTTTTTCCCCTTAAAATTCCTAGATTTCTAGTATTGTCACGTAGGTCAACTCAAATTTTATGATTTTTCAAGATTTTCATTTTCTTTGCTGTGAAAATGATGAAAAATCAACGACTTTGATTTGATTTACATAAAAATACTGCCGTCTTCCCCGCTTCGTTAATTATAAAAGGGATGTAATTTTAAAGAGAAAGAAATTCTAAGCAAGGGGGGGGGGTGTTGATCAAGTATTGGCCAGTCCATCTGCTGTCATACATTCCATTCATAAAACTTGGTAAACTGTGAGAAACATCAAAGGAAATTTATCAATTTATCATTGCTATTTTATCAGGTTTTTAGAAATATGATTGGCCAATCAATCTATTCCCGGTTCAGCAATGAAAACAGTGAGCATAAATATTATTAACCAATAATTTGTAAGAAAATAAATTCAATTTTATCTACTGCTACTAAGTTTTATATTGTACTTTAAATTTTGTAATAAAATTTATTAATTAATTATTAAATGTAATTTAATGAAATTTATTATTTAATTTTAACAATATAATTTGTTGTAGTTTTTGAAAGCTGAGCTGTCTGAAATATATTGCAAAAATATATTTAAACGATTGATATTATCATTTTATATATAATTATTATTAATATAATGCATTTAAACAAAAATTGTACTTGCCCGAAATATTAAAAATCCAGCTCTGATAAAATGAACTCAGCATAAGAAACGGGAAACCAATTGTGCTTATTAGAAAATCTGAACAAACCAAGTCGAAAACAAATATATTTGATGGAGTCCACAAATGTTTGGATCTAAAATGATATTAATAATAATAATAATAATAATTATTATTATTATTATTAAGATGAAATAAAGACAATGCCGAAAACTCATTAATATCAAAAAACAAATCGATATATTTATAATTATACTGATTCAAAGTTAATTTTGTTTAATAAATACAATGTCAATTGAAAAGAAATCAGAGGTGAAAATTGAAAAAAGATCTTATAATAAATATAAAAGTAATAATAATATGAATTCTTTCAAAGCCTGGTTTGATTTGTTTGTATCTTGTTTATCAATTCATCAATACATCGGAATGACTATTTGTTCATATGCGTACTCGAGTTATTGAATATTATCAGCTGAGAGAATTGATTAATATTAGTGAGCACAACAACTGGTGTATGAGTAATTTGTATGTAATGAATGAAGCGTGTGTGAAGTTCTTTTACTATATTTGCAGTTGTATATGAAAACTAAATGTCAAAATGGTGTGAATACCTGTGTTTTGAAATTATTTATAAAGAAATTATGATGTGTTAATGTTCATGAGATGTTGCATGTGATGTCTTAAAAAACCATGAACACTGGTCTAAAGATTTTATTAGGTGGTATCAATTACGTACACAAAATAAAACTAAATAAATGCTAAACCTTCAAATTGCATATTTTTATATCTAAAAAAGTCCTTAATAAATAACTGATTTCCATAATTTTTGTCCCTGTGTTATTGGATCTCATGTATTTATATTTCTCATACAAAAATTATTTTCTGCCTTTCTATAGTAAACGCCCGTAATTTATGCAAGTGCTCTTAATAATTTCCTTTTTGTCAAGTAAGCCTGTTGATTTTTTCTATTTATAAATTAATTATATCTTATACTATATCTTAATTTGCGGTTAAATGTAGCATTGTTCATACGCTTTGATGTAGGCCGGTAGATTAATAAAAAATTCAAAACTTGCAATATGTAATTAAAAAACTTTTGAACTGAATATAAATTAGTTTATTAAAACATTAAAATAATGATTTATGGCCAATAAAAATAATAAATAAAAATAATAAAAATAATAAAAAAATAACAAAAATCTACGTTTTGAAAACGTATTTAGAATTTTAAAACGTGTCAATGTTTTGCATTTATAATCTCTGACTCTTTCTCTTATTATTTATTTATTCATTAATAATTTCAATGAATGATTTAATAAATTTATTTAAAAATGAAGCCTTATTTTTGTTTAAATGTGAACGGTGATAAAATTCATAGGTTATTAAAACAGACGCAAAGTGACGCCTGAAATATCCGCAATTTCGCTTGGCCCCGGTCAAACTAAATATTTACGCAAATAAATATAAAATTCTGCCTCAATTATAGTTGATGTCATTTTATTTTAATTCTCTATTTCAAAATTATTTACTTTCATTAAAACAAAAAAAGATTTTAATATTTTTAAAAATTTTATGAAAACAATTTTTCACTTCAATAGTTCAATAAGTAATGAAAAATATTTTCTTTCTTTTGAATTATAAATAAAGTTGTTATCAAATGTACAAATGTAATTATTATAATTTGAATGT
Source organism: Schmidtea polychroa (assembly GCA_959609185.1). Classification (NCBI taxonomy): domain Eukaryota; kingdom Metazoa; phylum Platyhelminthes; order Tricladida; family Dugesiidae; genus Schmidtea; species Schmidtea polychroa. Next base: position 64,225 of record CAUHTR010007297.1, read on the forward strand.
AGAAATAAGTTTAAATTATTTTTTCATCACAATTTAAAAATAATGATGTCAATTGTCATTTTGGTTTTATTTAAAATTTCATTTATTTTCATTTTGACTATAGATCAATGTTTTATCCATATTAACGCAAATTTTCGGCGCTCGGTTTTTCAAGCAACTAATCCAAATAACGGGGACCCGTTAAAATAGCGCAGTCAAAAGAGCGTAGACAAAAGAGCGCAAACTAAAGATCGTAAAACAATATTTAATAAATAGGAACAAGAAAATTAACTCAGATCAGACGGCATCGTTTGATGTTAACTCTTTATTGTTTCATTAACTAAAAAACTGGTCTAATCAACTGAACGTTTGCGGGCATCTGAACTATAATAGACTATCAACGGAAGTCCAATTATTCGAAACGCAATCTTATAACACATACAAAGATTTTAAATGTTAGGCCCTAAAGTGAGAATATAAAATGAAATGAAATGTAACAAAATGAAAGAAGTTCAAGCTAATAAAACGTTTCTTTATAGCTGCATATATATTTCTAAGTTGTGGGCTATTAATAAGTTTGAGCGCCCTGGGCAAAATAAAATTTTGCACCCCTACATACTTTTATTATAAAAATTCAATTTTATTTTCAAAAATTCAAAACTTAAATATGTATTTACGCAAAACAAAATTCAAAAAATTTATATAAATATGTGAATTAAATATTAATTTTTAATTTAAATATGTCTTTTGCGGCATTTATTTTTAGCAAATATATCTTAGCTGCCCCTGGGCTGTAGCCCAATTAGCCCTATGGTTAATGTGGCCATGGCTATACCTCGTAGGTAGTATTTTGTCTGCACTCTTATGTCTGCGCTCTTATGCCTGCGCTCTTATGTCTACGCTTTTTTGTCGGGGTGCCCCAAATAACATAAAAAAGCTAAGTTTTTATTAATTAATTTGGATTGAATAAAATGAAATTAATTAGTGATTTCGAATTTGATTTATCGATAATTTTTGGAAATATAATTTATTTCTTATTGATCTTTGATCTAATTTTCCCGTATTTAACTCAAAATTTTCGCACTTGCCGTTATCAAGTGTTTGATAGATATCTCTAGATGACAACAGATCGTCTTGCCATTCAAACATTCGTTTCACAATATATTTCGACAGTTTTCCTGTAATCATCGCGTAGGATAGAATAACTATAGAAATTATAGATTTTTGAACAAATCTATTAATTATATTAATTATATCAAATTTTTAATAAAAGTATTTTATTCTTAAAAAATTATAAAATTTATAATTCAAATAAATATAATAATGTTGATAATAATAATAATAAATATTGTATTTATAAGAAAAAATATTAGAAATTAAAAAATACCTAAAAATAATATTAAAATTTATATTATACCTAAAAAAATAAATTAATAAAAATATTTAAAAAAATACTTAAAGAAAATTTAGATAAAAAAATATAAAACACACGAAGAATTAAATATTAATTAATTTGTTCATCTGTCTAGGATAGGTTCGACAATTATGACCAATTTCATTGCAATTACAGCATTTTATAGATTCACCCGAATATGGAATTCTTGCTTCATTTCTACGTCTTTTCTCCCTCGTCTTTTGAGGTTTAAACGTCAATGCGTATATCTGAAGTCAAATTATAAAGCTGTTTTAAAGCCCCATTGGTTAATGATGGACTGACAAATTCAGATTCAAGTTCTGAATTTATTTTCTTTATTTTGATGTGCTTATATGTGCTTTAATTATTTTTTTTTAATATTTATTTTTTTAATTTATTTTTAAATATTTTTTCAAAAGTCCCTCATATTAATTATATCAAATTTTAAATAAAAATATTTTATTCGTTAAAAATTATAAAAATTATAATTTAAATAATAAATTATTTTTTTTAATTTTAGCAATCAAATATAAAATTTTAAAATTTTAAAATTTAATTTAATTATTTAATAGTTATTTAATTTAACAACACAACAATCCATAAAATACAGATAATAATAATAATAATAATAATATAATGAATAATAATAATAATAATAATAAATAAATAATATAATAATAATAATAATAATAATAATAATAATAATAATAATAATAATAATAATAATAATAATAATAATAACAATAATAATAATAATAACTAATAATAATAATAATAATAATAATAATAATAATAATAATAATAATAACAATAATAATAATAATAATAATAATAATAATAATAATAATAATAATAATAATAATAATAATAATAATAATAATAATCTGTAAAATTTAAAATTTCACGTTTATTAAAGTTTTTTAACTTATTGGACTGGTTCCTTGTAGAAGTGCTTCTGCTATTGGCTGATTTCATTTATACGATTTATTTGCCATTGGCTTCTTTTATGAGGTATTATTTAACAGTTTTTTATCTTTATATTTTACAGTTGACATTGAATTGTGTACATTATCAATATTTTTTAATTTATTGAAACGCAAATCTTTAAATATTTCGTTATAGGAAAAAGATCGACTTGCTTCACTTTCAAAATAAACTGCTGCGGATATCGGTACGGATTGAAACGAAATTTATAACTGCTCCCTCAGATTTTCAAGGGTTATCAGCGGTGCTTCGGACATCACGTGAAACATGATGCTTTTAACATTTCACATCCTTTTCTCCAGATAACCTGATTCCACGGACATGTTTATGTATACAAAGAAAAGAGAACTCTTCCCAAAACAACTGATAACGTCTCTGAGATCGCTTGTGTTGCCGAAACAACCAAATCTCCATTTCAAGTTCAGTGATATTAAACTGATTCCCTTTCGCTACAGAAGGCAAATGAGTCAATTATAAACACTATTGCTAATGTCTATCACCTTCATCTGATAACTGAGTTACCAGTTCGCTTAGGACCGACTAACCCATGTTCAAATACTGTTCACATGGAACCCTGTTTATTGTGTCACTATATATACATATTGTGTCACCATAGATTAGCGGGTACTTACCAATATATTCTTAACTAAATGGACCTTAAAGAAAAATGATGCCCATTGAGATTCACACCGCAATTAAAGGGGTTTGAAGGAATTTATGATATTACCTGATAAAAATAAGAATAACGCATCCGTTCTCAATGCAACCGAAGAATCCGATAATTAGAATGTAAACTCCATAAATATTATACACAAATGCATCAGGTTTCGGAACGACGGATCCGTGAAACATTGTTAGATTTTCCTTTTTCCATAAATCTGAATTGCGTATTAAATTATTAATCCAATCATTAAAACAAATTATATGTGAATTAATATAACATTTGGAAAGTGTTTGTTATAATTAATTAATTAATTAATTGATTAGCATTGGTTACTTTTCACTCGTCTCCTTAAATATGATCCTGTCATTTGAACCCCTTTCAACAATAACCTGAAGAATGGTCAAAGGGTAAATAAGTATAAGGGGTAAAATAATATTTATTGAGAAATATCCTTTGTTGAAGGCAGTTTTCTTTTGAACGATCCAGACTTTGCATTTATAAAAGAATCCATTCCAACCTTGAAAAGATTATTTGGGAGGATTTATAATTGTAAAAACAAAGATCAAACAGAAAAGTTTCTTTAATAAAACATAAACAAAGCGATAGTAATTGGGAGGGGAGGGGGGTAATGCGTCATTCTATTTTCCGTTTTTAGGTATACCTAGAAAAGTACTATCAGAAAGGTTCTTCGTGAAATCTGCGTTCTTTTTTGATATGGTTGAAGCTCATAACAACTCATATTTTACTAAATGTAGAATATCTCTGGAAATGGGGCTCTGGTGAGATATGAGTAAAAGATATAAATAAATAATTATATAATTAATCATCAGATAAAAATTAATAAAAATTTTGTCTTACTTGTAAAATTATGAAATAATAGGATGAAGCCGGAGTCAGTTTCCTATAAATTTATAATTGTCATATTAATATTTCATTGGTTGTTATTAATTTGTCATTTGATTGGTTGAATGAATTTTGTTTAAATGAAGTCGAGTGAAAATTTTATTTTTAATATTTCAAGTCAGCTAATAGTTTGACAACTATTAATTATAATAATTAATGCTGTGGACAAATGTAAGGGTTTGATTATATTTTTATGTGAATTATTTATATTNCTTATCTGGTCACAGTATATGGTTTCTACGGTGTCACGCTTCTTACACCTTTACTTCTAACTGCTAAAAATTAATTGTAAATATTCAAAACGATTTGGGGACTATTCATCCAGTGGACAATTCATCCCGTGTGACTCATCCAGTGGACAATTCATCCCGTACCATTCATCTAATGGTCAATTCATCTCATGCGATTCATCTAATGGTCAATTCGTCCCATGCAATTCATCCAGTGAACAATTCATCCCGTGCGATTCATCCAGTGCCATTCATCCAGTGGACAATTCATCCCGTGCGATTCATCCAGTGAACAATTCATCCAGTGCCATTCATCCAGTGGACAATTCATCCAAGAAAAACTGATTGCAGTAAAATTCATCAAAAATAAATACAATTTAAGATAAATAATAAAAAGTAAAACAACCAAAAAACATAAAATCTAATAAGAAATCATCTAGTTGAAATTACTAACCAGTAGTAGGGGTAGAGATCCTTGAATGTATAATTACGGTGTAGGGATGAGGTGAATAGAAAGGAAAGAATCTACTAGAACTTAGTGTAAAAGTGACGGACCGTGAAATTATATAGCTAGCCGTCTGGTTATAATTTGATACGAAATAAATTTGTACTAATAAAAATTTTAAAAATGTAAAACAAAATTTGGATTTTAATAACTTCTAATAGTAAGTTGTGGTGGCTAATTTTTCATTACTTTTGTTTTTTTGCTTGTTTTACTTTCTATTATTAATTTTAATCTGTATTTCAGTTTGATCAATTCTCCTGCTGATGAGTTTGTCTTCGACTAATCGTCCGCATAACATTCAAAACAATGATTATTTTTGTTTTATTTATAGTATTCTCGCTCTACCAGAAATGCGACAGTATCACAATTTATAATGAACAGTAAATTATGCAGTATCCAGGACTTCCACTCGATGAACGGTCCACTGGATGAATCGTCTATGAACCAAATTATACTAATTATATGAAAGATACCGTTTATGATTTGTTCCAAATTATCATTTTATCAGTTTTTATCTCCTTTCCAATCAGTCGCCCTTGTTACCGATTTCATTAAAAAAAGAAAAGTAATTCAACAAAATGTTATTGCAATACGCCGTTTTCAAATATCATTTGCTTTAAGCAGCCAATTTATTCTTTACCCTTATGACATTTTGATATGTGTTGTCAATGCACCAACGCGCTGTTAACGACGTTATTACAAATGTCATTTTGATTGGTTTGAATTGATCCAATTGTATTTGTTCGGTAATTCTGACTGCATGTCTCTAATAAGTACATGTGATGCATCGGAGATATTATTCATTTTTCTGCTTATATCAAATTGAATTTATAAATTGAAACAATTTTGCACATCGGACTTAGGCCGCAATTAATGGCACGCAGTCTTAATAGTTATAATAATAGAATCCCAAAGAATAGCATCGTTTCCGCCAAATATTTACAGTCTATAGGAAATATAGATGAAAGTCCTAAAAATAATGATTTGAATTATTTTTGTTATTATTATATTTTAATGCTTTGAAAAGAAATGTATTAAAACCAGCAAGGATTTTTGTACGACCTAGATAAGTACCTTTTAGGAATTCTATCAAAAACTCTGTTGCCAAACGTAAATATTTTTTAAAAAAATTTATTTAAATATTCATTAAGATTGTCCATTGATTGTCCATGTATTGCAGGATTTCAATGAAAGTTAATGAATAAATTAATTAAAATTAATTAACTTTCTGTATTCCTCATTTAAACAAAAGCAAAGCAACACAAAGTACAATTAAAATACATAGAAATTGAAATAATTTGAATATCAATTTACATTATTAACCTTCAAAAAATTTGTTTTAATTTAATAAAATCAGCCAATCAGATTATAGGGAAAATTGTGAATAAATTTCCAGGTGAAATTAAATTTCCCAAATAAATTCTGCAATTAAATGGGATTATAGTTGATGAAAATCTGAATTCGAATCTCGGCCAATTTTCAAGGTAAGATTATGTTTAATTTTTAGCAAATTTTGCTAGTGAATTTATTATGTAGTTAAAAGGTTTTGTTGTTTTTGGGGGGCCTGAAATAAAAAAATATAATTTTAACAATTTTTATTTAATAATTGAATAATAATAATTAATGACAATACAAGTATATATAATGATAAATAATTAAGTAATAAGTCATTAGTTGTCAATAAAGATTAATTAAATTGATCGTTACATTAAATTATGCTAGAAATATTATAACGTCTGTTAGTATCTTCTTTTCCCGAACGTCAATGTTAATTGTATCAATCATTAAATTATAAATAAATTCACGCTTCCAAAAATAAGTATTCTATTACACAATATTTAAACAAAGCTAGGAGAATCCAAACTATGCAATTTTTCTTGACAGAATCTTTTTAAATATTTTTAATTACTGAATTTTTTTATTTTATTTTATTTTTTTTTATTTTTTTATACTTCTTTTAATACAATTAATTTATAGAAATCTGTAGAATATTTTTAAACATCTCACAGAGTCATTTCTGTATCACAAATTGTACGTAACTCATATTTTATTTATAATTAATATCAGACATTATTGAGCAACAATAGTAAATTTAATGTAAAATACGAACAATTGACAAAAGGTCGGCCAAAAATAATCTCAATTTTTAGAAGTTTATTTATAGATAATTTGAATATTTTGTTTGAATTAAATAGTTATGTAAGGGATAATTTATCATTTGGATGGAATGTGCAATATTTGTCATGGAATTTCAACGGTAAATTTGATATTTATAGTGAAATTTTGCTTATATGATGCGATTCGCTTGTATTTCCCATTAATTTCCTCAGTTGGCAGTTTCACATTCTAGCAGTACCAATAAAGGATACTGTCAACACTTTGACTTTGGATGGGCTCGGTTTGCTTTTGATAATTTTGGATTATTATTACAACCAATTCATGGGACTGTATAAAATGAATTAAAGGTTTCAAAGAAATTTTTATCAAGTTGAAAAAAGTTATTAATTATTTTTTCTTTTAATTCTTGAAGACATTCAGTCTTTGATTGATAAGCTTTGTCTTTGATAAATCATCAAACTGTGGAGCTTAATGATAGGATGAACTTGCAAGCTATTCAACTATACCTCTTATTTCAATCTTTCTATTAAGATGATATTGAGAAATGATACTTTACTATACTAATGAGAGGGTTGCATCATAGTACATCCAAATAATCTCGTTGAAAACGTTCAAACCTGTAAACTGGATTACAGTTACTAAAAATCCCTTTTTATTAATTATGGTGAAAGAGACTGTTGATAAATTTATTAAAAATCCTAGGATCCATGATTGAGAAAATCTGGGGGTTTTGTTGTTGAGGTGTGACAGTCTGATGAGTTAAATAAATTAAATAGTGTGAGCAAGGATGATGAGCCTAAATTTGTGTTAGTATTGCCGTAATCAGAAGGTTTTAAGGATTATAGAGGGAAAATAAGGTAGCATTTAGGGAATTTAAACTATAGGATAGTGTCAACTTCATGGAAGAGTACGCATTATGTTTATTAATAAGTCTATAACTCCGGTCAAATTGTATTCTGGTTTCGTTTATCAGTTTACACGTAATGGGTGTAATGCCAAATATATTGGAGAGACTTCCCGTTATCTCGGTATTCGAGCTCGAGAGCATTATAGATTGAAGCGATTGACCAATATTAGTGAACATAATAAGGGCTGTAAGAGTAAAATAAGTATGTCTGATTTTAAAATTTTATCAATTTGTGAGGCGTTATTGATAAAGTCCTTGAATCCGAAAATTATTGTGCAGAATACAGTGAATACTTGTGTTTTGAGTGTTTTTAAATAAGTTTTTGTATATTGTATGTATTGTTGTTGTTAAATTAAATAATTAATAAATTATTAAATTAAATTCTACATGTTAAAATTTAAAAAAATAATATATTATTTTAATTATAACTTATAAAAGAATTAAATGTTTTTATTAAAAATATTTTTTATATAATTAATAATTAATACAATTAATAAATTTGTTTAAAAATCCTTAATTTATATAGTTATTATACCCTACCTGATGATGACAGGAAACTGTTGAAATATATCGTGAAAAGAATGTTTGATTGACGCTTTCTTATAATTGAATCATTATGTATGATTACCCATTTATTCAATAATAATAATAATAATAATAATAATAATAATAATAATAATAATAATAATAATAATAATAATAATAATAATAATAATAATAATAATAATAATAATAATAATAATAGTAGTAAGATGTGTCACCTCCAGGACATGTCACATCCAGGACAGGTCAAGGTCAAATTTTTTAAGGTCAAGGTCAAATTTTTTAATGTCAAGGTCAAATTTTTTAAGGTCAAGGTCAATTTTTTTTTGGTTGCAAACTCTATTTGAATATAATCTTATAACAATATGAAATAATAATAATAATTTACTGATATCATTCACACGTGATTTAGTAACAGTTCATAGTGCAAATCATGTGAATTTCCGTTGATGTAATCGATTATTAACGCATAATTTCATACCACATGTTATCCCTTCAAATATTTTAATCAATAATAATTCAGTATTTTTCCGATAGTAATAATAATAATAATAATAATAATAATAATAATAATAATAATAATAATAATAATAATAATAATAAAATTTTTACAAATAATTACTATTATTATAAGAACTTTTATTTCTTCCAATTTCACCACTGATTATAATATCCATTGAATTGAAAAGAGACTTTGAAGATTATAAATCAGTAATATATCGATGTTTGTTGACTCTCACAAATTGTCGGCACTGCCTTGTTAAGTGAATTTGATCATTATTACATTAAATATTTATTGTTGGATAATTACATTTAAAAGGTTCAACCAATTTCATAAATCAGCTTTGAATCACTTTAATATAAATCTTCATAAGAAATTACTTTATTATTATTATTATTATTATTATTATTATTATTATTATTATTATTATTATTATTATTATTATTATTATTAATATTTACATCAACTCAAATTTAACAAGGTTAGTCTCACAAATCGAATTCTGAAATCAAACAAATGCATTTAATAAAAATTAAAATCATCGACATACACAACCGCCGCCTGCTCGCCCGCCCGCCCGCCCCGCCCCGAAGGGGCTGGCGCGGTAGTTTGTATATTATTTACAATATTCAAAGTATTAATAACAAAGGTAAAGAAATAAATGTTTATTAAATGTATATAGTATGATACTCATTAATATACATTGAACATGCTTTACATTTGCGAACATTTGAATCATGGCATTTAGAACATACAATTACATGTCCGCAAGGTAAAAACAAAACCGATACTTGATTTTCTTTACAAATGTAACAAGTTAAATACATTTTCCTACCATCATTGAGTTTTTTCCTTAGCTTATTTTCAATCAATTCGGATTTCGATATCCATTCATAAATCAATCTACTACTATATCCTGGTTCCAGCCTTAAATCCATACAATTCCAAAAGCATTCATTCAATGAATCATTATCTACTATTGCTTTGTCTAAATGCATCAAATAAATCGATAACTTCAAAATGCATTTATTGTAATTAAATAAATCAATCAAATATCCAATGGAGGAATGTTTGAAAATTTCTAAAATTTTTATGGTTTCCTTTTCAGTGAGAGTATCATAATTGTTCATAAAATCTTCAACGGTGCAGTTTAAAAACTTGAATGATCTCGTGGTCATCAGTAATTTCTTAATAAATTTATGAAAATACTTATATTCTGCACACATTTATAAGAGATACATTAAAACAACTCATTTATTAAACAAGAAAATAATTTAAAATCAATAATGGTAATTTTAAGGATTATCTTCGATAGATTTTATTGAATAATGGTTCATTAAAAAGGTCTTGAAGAGCTCTATCCAATGGTTATATATTTGAAGATATAATGTTTGTGCACAATATAGTAAGTATTATTATTTTTATTATTATTATTATTTTTATTATTATTTTTATTAACAAACTACATTCTAATAAAATACTTTTACACATCAAATTATTAAAAAAAAAAATCAAAGAAATAAAACCGATAATTATAAAACGAAAAAGAGACTTTACAATAATTTCTATTTTACAAAAATTCAAACAAGTCCGATCACAGAATTAAATTAATCTTGTAGATGTTGATTGATGAGATCGGGATCTGCTCCTGATTGAATATCATTATCGTCATTATCAATGACATCAACCCCTAAATAATGACCATATGCAAAACTAGAGTTTTTCTCTACCCAAGCTCTTTTATCATCATGATTAGTTAAAGCAATCTTTGAGTTTTTAAAGGTAAAAAGCTGATGATTTCGGGTTCCTATTCTAGTCTGAGGTACAGAAATAACTGTGTTGTTGTTGTAACAGTCTAAATAGGATTGATGTTTTATATCTGTACCTGGTAATTTTACGCCCTTAGCTCTCATAGTAGATTTATTTCCTAAAAGACTGTAGCACTTTGGTCGCAAGAAAACCCACTCACTATATCCTACACCCTTACTCTCATCCTTAAACTTTCCTATAACTGAGTCGAGTCTCCTAGAATATAAAGGATGAGAGGGATCATAATTTGAGGTGTCTAACAAGTCATCCGAAATCATCGCTGGCAAAAGAACGTCAAGCTTTACATTTTTTACCTCTAAGAAGAAACTATCGGTATCACCCGCAACTATATTTATATCACAGTTAAACTGACTCCTATATTTTGCTAATTCTATGTACTGTAATTGATACATCCTTAGTTTGGATAAATCCAGCACTGATTGTCCGATGTAGCTGGGTCTATCCAAACATATAGACTCCTTATTGAGATGTACACCAAAAAGATCATCATCAATTTTGATGGTTTTTCTAAATGATGGTTTTGATGAATATGTAATTAATTTTTCCGCGGAATTACATAGTCGTAAATTTAATCTCTTCTTAAGGTTTTCAACGGATTTACCGTACAAGCTATTATTATACAATTTGAATAAATCTCGGTACAGTTCACTGCTTGCTTCAGCTCTTAGCTGTGTATTTTTATTTATATAATTTTTAAAAATCGGTGCTTGCTTGAATTTTATAGCCCTATGGATGTGTACAACTTTGGCACCAAGAGACAAATAAAGCTTGAGAAGCCTCCAATGAAGAACATGGTTCTTCTTTGGCCAATGCGTGAGCATCAACTTCTCAACTTTCGAACCAGGCGGGCACATTTTCTCAGGAGCAAGAGGAAAGTCATTTAAAAAATCATGAAAAATTTCTGGAATATCTATATCCACTTCTATGGTATAACCATAGGGAAGGATTTCAATGTCAGCATTCATGCACTCAAGCAATACATCATTCAATCCATCATACACCCAAGTGAAATCAGCAAAAGGAAGATTTTGGCTAAGAGCCCAACCATACAGATTATTTATATCAATATATAATAATTCTGTATTATCAGAAGCAGCAACGTAATGTTTGTTAACAAATGTTAACCCACCACGTATTCCTCCTTCGTAAAAATTGAACATTTCCATGTCCTGTAAAAGTTCTATAGGCTCAGTTAATGTCATAAGCGCTGAGGCCCATGACATACCCGGAATACCATAAAAGTTTAGAGGTTCTAGACCATTGTATGCAATGGCCTTGGCACGGAATTGTTGGAAATAGTCCGCAAGGAGGAATACATCCAATTTTTGATAAGTTAACATATAGTCAGCCAATTTAGTACAACGTTGTTGAGTCCAAATAAGTTGAGCCTTAGCATACTCATCTTCAGTAACACCAGACCAAATAGGAGGCAATTCATAAGTGGTTTCAAGTACATCCAAATCAGTCGCATAATCATAAGGAAATATGGCTTTAGCATCTATTATTAGCCTATCAAAAACCGACGAAGTCAAAGGAAGATCAGTTAGAGTTTTTACAGCCTTAGCCAAAGAACAATTAACAAATTGTATGCTGTCGATAAAACGAACAGCTAATTTTTTAATGTGAACAATCATCGAGATAAATTTCTCTGTGCTTGTGGGTATTATATTCAAATTCCAAGAAGGAAAGCCATTGAGACCATATTTTAAAATATGGTGTAAGTCGTAGCCTCGTAAATTATGAAATACAATCGGCAGCTGTTTATAAATTCTGCGAGCCATATTACATTTCCTACAGGCTGCACCGAGATAATTACCAGTAAAATGGTCATGATCTCGAACAGCAAGGGATAAAACCTTCTTGCAAAGATAGCAGTTCCTACAAGATTTGAATTGTCGTTCCTCAGCAAAAGTCATAGGTCCTAACCGTTTTTTCCCTTCAAGCTCATAATAAGGTAGGACAATTGTGACAGCAATTTGCTCTACTTTTTTAAGAAATTGAGGTATACAATCAAGACCATAAAACTCGTAATACGATTTTCTATTGTTAAGATTATTTATTAATAAAAGACCTGCTGAAATAGGTAAATGTATTTGATGATGTTTAACATCTTTAGGTAAAACCGATTCAAAATCGGCATAAATAACAAAGGGTGGGGTGATTCTCTTTGAATGATTTTGAAACACTAAATATTTATTTTCGGGTAAAGTGTAAAGGGTTGTACCCGTTTGATTTTTACTGCATAGGGCCACATGTTTAGTGAAAGCATTGTCCATTCGAAAACCGTTAAGACAATGTGGGCACCATTTGCATCTTATTTGAATACTACAGTCATTATTACGATGGCAGTTCATTAAACGTGTAATGTTGGTCACTGCGGTGTAATGATAATTATCCTTATTTTCCAAGAGTAATAAATAAATTGGAGTACCGCCAGTAACCGTTGATCTGTGAATTATACTTAAGTGGGGGTGTTTAAAAACATAGTCATTAGGAACCTGATCATCATCAACTATCACAGTAGGGGTATAAGCCAGAACATTTATGGCGAGATTTAAGTCTAAATTTTTCTTTTCGAATTTAGGTATATTACACAATTTCATCGGACAATCCGTGACTTCATTGTAATTAAGAATATTTAAAAGATTTTCATATTTTGAAACTCTTTCAGGGTGGCTACCTATTTCATCTTTTTTCAAGAGCGCGAGAATACTATATAGAAAACACTTATGATCCTTATTTTTAACATTTATAATTGCTCCTTTAGATTTCAAATCTGCAGGTGTACGAATGTAACTATGACCAGATAGGCGACAAATAGGAGCAAATTTAGTCAGAATGAAATCAATCTCTAAGATATTAATTATTCTCCAGCCACTACCTAAATAGGTAAACTTTTCAATTTTTTCGTTTAACTTATTAACCCCCTCAATTAAAAAGTTATCCGAAAAGATCTCGGCTTTATTTGAAAAGTAGTTGTCACGGATTTCCCCATCTTTTTCAAATCTTATAAGAATAGCGAATTGAATTTTGACGCTACCCATGTTATTTATTTCAGATGTTAACTTTTCAGTGATCCTATCCGTTATTATAATTTTAATTAATTGTGAATCGGCAATATCAAATCGAATAGTTCGAATGGCGCCATTTAAATTTGATTCTATTATCGGCTCAATCGCTAAAGATGATCCACCTATTTGATTTATAGTATTTATAGTATTATCATTATTTATATTTTCATTTATAGTATTTATAGTATTAATATTATCATTTATAATATCATGATTTATAGTATATATAATATTATTACATTCGTCATCACTGAGTAGAATGACTTCATTTTTAATAATTTCGTCGTCACTGATCTCAATGACTTCAGTTTTTATAATTTTATTTTTAATTTTAGACACCCTATGTTCAGCAGGTCTTTTATTAGATTTCTTTTTTGTGTTATTATTTAAAATATTTACAATTTCAATGTTATTCTTATTTATTATTTTAAACAGTTCTTGTTTATTTGTTTTGAAAGAATTTAAGTGCTGAGAATGTTGACTATAAAATTCCTTATACCTTACACTCTGGGAAGTTTTGCATATGGGGCAAATAAAAAAGTTGATGCCATTAAAAGGTTGGCGATAATATTTCTTCATATTTTTGTGGCATATCAAACTATGTCCGATTGACGATACACAGTATCGTGGGTATAATGGACCTGATAAATTATAAATATATATTAAATATATTTATAAATTATTGAAAAAATATTAATCATAAAAAGTGTATTCATAATGTAATTTTATTGTAGAGTTATTGCAATGTTTTTATTCAATATTATTATCATGTATTTATTGATATTTATATGGGGCATTTATTTTTCTATTTTAAACATTAATTTATCATGACTCCCATTTCGATAGTTAGTTTGAATATCGAAATAAACAAACAATTTGTTTTTGATATTTTTATATTTAATTATTTTGGGTAATTACTTTATAATTATATATCTGACAGTAATATGAAAAATATAAGTGACAATGATATATAATAATAATAATAATAATAATAATAATAATAATAATAATAATAATAATAATAATAATAATAATAATAATAATAATAATAATAATAATAATAATAATAATAATAATAAAGTAATTTCGGTAGCACGTCAATTGCGCGGTAGGCAATTGCGCGGGTAGTCAATTGCGCGGCCGTCAATTAATTATTATTAAATAAATTATTAAATGGGCTTACAGTTGCTATGAGGCCTCAATTTAGGCCGTCAGGCCTGCCTAGCCATCGAGCTGCAACTGTCAAGGCGGGTATATAATGCGAGTGTTTTTTCGCAATTGACGAAATTGTAGTCATGTCTTTAGAGTTTGGTAAAAGCGAGAGGGGCAACAAAACTTTAATTTATAAGAATAAAATGTAATTAACCACCTCATCAGTTTACTATCCGCGTAGTTGGACCCGCGCAATTGACGTCCGCGCAGATGACATGGTTTTGGAATATTTTTTTGGAATAAGGGTTGTTGAGCATGAGCAGTACCCTTTATGAGCATTACCCATAGGGGGACAAAATATTTTGTCGGATAAACTCGGAGTATATATGTTAAGGTAATACTTAAATTGAATTCAGCCCCCCCAAAACTTAAGTATTACCGCCACTTGATTTTGCAAGTGTGATTTTTGGTTATTTGTGACGAAAAATAATGAAATAAATATAAATAACAAAATTTGGAAACAAGGGAATGTAATTAACTACCCCGCGCAATTGACGTCCGCGCAGATGACATGGTTTCGTAATTTCTTATGAAGATTTATATTAAAGTGATTCGAAGCTGATTTATGAAATTGGTTGAACCTTTTAAATGTAATTATCCAACAATAAATATTTAATGTAATAATGATCAAATTCACTTAACAAGGCAGTGCCGACAATTTGTGAGAGTCAACAAACATCGATATATTACTGATTTATAATCTTCAAAGTCTCTTTTCAATTCAATGGATATTATAATCAGTGGTGAAATTGGAAGAAATAAAAGTTCTTATAATAATAGTAATTATTTGTAAAAATTTTATTATTATTATTATTATTATTATTATTATTATTATTATTATTATTATTATTATTATTATTATTATTATTATTATTATTATTATTATTATTATTATTATTATTATTATTATTATTATTATTATTATTATTATTATTATTATTATTATTATTACTATCGGAAAAATACTGAATTATTATTGATTAAAATATTTGAAGGGATAACATGTGGTATGAAATTATGCGTTAATAATCGATTACATCAACGGAAATTCACATGATTTGCACTATGAACTGTTACTAAATCACGTGTGAATGATATCAGTAAATTATTTTTATTTCATATTGTTATAAGATTATATTCAAATAGAGTTTGCAACCAAAAAAAAATTGACCTTGACCTTTAAAAATTTGACCTTGACCTGTCCTGGATGTGACATGTCCTGGAGGTGACACATCTTACTACTACTAATAATAATAATAATAATAATAATAATAATAATAATAATAATAATAATAATAATAATAATAACAATAATAATAATAATAATAATTGCCATTCGTACATCTTTTTCACTATATATTTCGATAGTTTTACTATCAACAATGCAGGATTTACGTATAGGCTACACAGGCAATAGCCTAGGACCCTTCTTTCTTAGGGCCCCAAAAAGTGTCCGAATGTGAAATTGTCATGTAGGCTTAAATATACTGCAGCATTATTTTTCCTACTGCCGCATGTCTGAAATGCCCCATAATTATGACAACCGAGATTACTGATAAATTTCGACAGCTTCTGAATTTGGATCAACACTGACTAAGAAAAATTATATTCCCTCAGTCTCATGTATATAGAAAATGACAAACTACGCAGTTTATCATTCGATGATGTCCTCATTGACTTTGCTCAGGCAAAGGCAAGAAAGAAAATATTTTAGTTTAATATAATTCTTTAATTCTCATAGCATGTTTCAAGAGATTAGATAATAAGCCTTTGTAAATTATTTTTTTTTAAAGATCTTTGGCTTCTTTTTATCAGAGTTTGCATTTTTAAGTTTGTTATGAATAAAAATGATTTTAAATTAAAGATTTACTATTTCACTATCTATACTTAATTGTATTTCAGTTTATCCCTTTATTATATTTGTCGCTGAGATGTTATATCTGGTCTTATAAAAGGCCCCATATTTCAAATTGCCTAGGACCTTATCAGATCTAAATCCGGCACTGACTATCATCATCAGATTGATGATGCTATCGAAATATATAGTGAAAAAGATGTACGAATGGTGATTTTTATTAATAAAATCTTTACCGTGTTTATTTAAGTAATTTGAACAAATTTAAAAAGTCTTTAAATTCACAAACCAAATAATTAAGTAATTTAAAGTTTATATTTTAAACACACATTTTTCTTAAATTTAATAATTTTACATTCTTACATAACAACACTTTGCACATTATATTCGTCATGCGCCCCTTCAAATATGACGATACAAACATACACACCATTCTTTGAATGTACATTGCACTTTATTCCGTTAATCAATTTCGTCAGTTGACATTGATCAAGAACTTGAGTAAGGAGATGACCAGTACCATGGCATTACATATATGACATGTATTACATGTATGGCATTACATATTGATAAACAAAATCCAAACACGATCTAAACATGATTTGAAATCCATTCATAAGTACAATTCACAAACAGAATGACTTTATTAACTTTATTATATAAAATACGGACTCACAAGGAAACTTTTCTAGTTATATGGTGCAATGCTAATTTAATCATTGATAGTATCTTTTCCGTGGATATTGCTTATTTTCCTACTGATTCCAAGATCTTCAATTTGAATATTGGAATAATAATCATAAGGTACTTCCGTGTTATCTTACCCCCAAAAATTAAATTAAAAAAGAACACATAATTATTATATTTATTTTCTAAATCACATTTACAAGCTCAGCAAATGTTTGTAAAGAGTTTGTAAATGGTCATCCAGGTGGACAGAAAGCCACAATGTGAGTGAGAATAGTGTCGAACACATCGGCACTGTTGCTTAGAACACGTTTGCGCCACATAAACTCACATAATCACATAATCACATAAATCACAGATAGCCTTAATAAATGCATGTTCAATAATGTTCAATAACGTCATCAATAATGAATTCTCTCATTTTTATATTGTTATTTTAATTGTATTTTATAATTTAAGTTTTGGGGGTAAGGTAACACGGAAGTACCTAATCATAATTATAACAAAAAATATATAATAAAATAATAATAATAGCTATAAAAATAAATTTAACAATAATTTTTGTTTCCATTAACCAAATGAAGTGTAAATTAAAACAAAAAATGATAAATGAATTAAATTTGGTTTCGTAATTTTAGATTAAATATATTTTTGCGTTGTTATAATTATATTTTGCCGCCATTTGCAAAGTTAAATTAATAATTGTGAATTAATGACATTAATGAAGCGTCAAGTTTGATTGAGCGAAACTGTAATCTGTGTCAAGCATGATTGGTCAGCTGGTTAATCAACATTGATTAAACATGAAATATTTACTTTGTATGATTTTTGTGTTTCTCTTAAATTATTTATTTTGTTATTATTATTCATTTCTATGGCAATTGATTGTTTCTGCTTAGAGTTATCTGAAAATAATTTCTGGAATGCTTACTGATTACTGATAATAACGATCTTGCAACATAACTGGCTCAATATAGAATAATAAAACTTTAGTAATTAGATTACATATTTGTAAGTAACTTTTATCAATTTGCATGTACGTTTTGTGGATAAGTTTAAATGTAATATATTTTATCTTTACTGATCTGTTCGGTTGATAAAGTATTTTGCATTTATCATCGTTGGGCATGTTCTATATGTTATCTTTAGAAGAATGATTAAGTTATCAAAAAAACCTTGAACGTTGTCAATGTTTTAATAGGCATCATAATATTGAAATTTGTAACCCGTAATGAGATTAAGAAACTTTAATTATGGTGACATTAATAGAAATATTTCGCTTCTCTGTCAATGGAAATGCTTCGAATGCGAATGATTTATTTCATTTCTGATTCAGATTTCGGTGATGAATTTGACTTTGCAACATGGGACAATCGTTGGAAAACCAGAAACCTTCATTTATTATACCCTTGCTAGCTACATTCTAGTTATAGGAATCATCGGAACGGCAGAGAACATGGTGGTGGTGTTGGTTTTTATTAGGTAATTATTATTATTATTATTATTATTATTATTATTATTATTATTAATAATCTAGATGTCTGAAAAAAATTTTATTTTTATTTATTTCATGGAAATATTTTAAGGGTATCTTATAAAAGAATTGTGAATAAAAATATTTTTTAAAAGTAAAAATATATAATAATAATACTAATAATAATAATAATAATAATAATAATAATAATAATAATAATAATAATAATAATAATAATAATAATAATAATAATAATAATAATAATAATAATAATAATAACAATAATAATAATAATAATAATAATAATAACAATAATAATAATAATAATATTCACATTTAATTTTTATGAGTTTTATATTCATTGAATATACCTAAAGTTTGGAGTCAAATAATGACTCCAAAGACCTTTCCAAGCTGTACCCTAAGGGTTTTTATGTAACCATTAGTATCAAACTCAGCAGTTATAGCAAACTATTCACAATAAACTCTTAATTTTGATAATTTGCTCAGTTTATTAATAAACCATGGGAATAAACAGTTTTTGTTATCTGTGAAGCCATAAAATAGGGATAAATTGTCAATTTTTCCATTTATGAAGCAAGTTCACCGTTTGCATTGCAATAAATTTGGTGCCTCCGTATTAGTAAAAAAGTTAGTTAATTAAATTTGATACGTTTTGCCCTATTATTATCACAGAACAAATATCATGCATGGCTTGAGGGGAGATTAATTTTGGACGGCAAATGAAAATGCATGTTAAATAATATCATTATTTATTATTTGCGCCATAAAACTGTAATAAAGAAATCAGGCCCGGATCCAATAAGTGAGGGCCCTCTATATATATATATATATATATATATATATATATATATATATATATTATATATATATATATATATATATATATATATATATATATATATATATATATATATATATATTTTAAAAACATTTCTTTCCAATTTTACCACTAATTATTTTTTCCATTGAATTTATTAAAAAGAGAGCTTAAAGACTATAAATCAGTAATATATCGATGTTTGTTGATACTCACTGCCATTTTCAAGTGAAACTCTCTTTTTAATATATATATATATATATATTGCATATGACATTCCGCTGATCAAAAGGGTATTCCTTGCCAAATTTCATTGCATTTGGTTGTACCGTGTATTTGGTTGCATAAATAACAAACAAACAGACAGACAAACTTTCTTATTTATATATAAAGATTAAATAATTAAATCAATCACCAAAAATGTATTTTTCTAAAATATGTCTAAAACAAATATTAGAAATTCTAATGAATATTTAACTTAATTTTAACTCAAAAATAATTCTTAAGATGATATTTAGCTATTTTCATGACAATTATTTCTTTAAAAATACATTTAAAAACATTTTCAGTGATAACAATTTTACTAAAAATTGTCTAAAATAGAGTTATTATAGAAACATATCTCAGCGGCGCATTTCTATGAATCGAAAGTTTGCAACAATTCAAATTTGGCAAAAAATAAGACCTAACATAAATAAGACATCTAATAAATATTCTTTCTTGGAATAAGTTTCAGGTTCTTTAATAGAACCTTGTTTTTTTATAGGAGTTAAATAATGTCAAACTGTGATTTTTATTTTCATAGTCCTATTAATTCCCACCTCCTTCAGATCTAAGAACCTGTGGACCCCATCAAATTTGTTTATATTCGATCTTGCTCTATCTGATCTCTTCATCTGTATTTTTGGATTTCCATTCTCAGCAATCAGCGGTTTTTGCAAGAAATGGATATTCTCAGAAGCGGGTCAGTATAACAATTTCAACCATTTTGTATGTTATTTTCAATTATTATTATTATTATTATTATTATTATTATTATTATTATTATTATTATTATTATTATTATTATTATTATTATTATTATTATTATTATTATTATTATTATTATTATTATTATTATTATTATTATTATTATTATTATTATTATTATTATTATTATTATTATTATTGTTATTATTATTATTATTATTATTATTATTATTATTATTATTATTATTATTATTATTATTATTATTATTATTATTATTATTATTATTGTTATTATTATTATTAATATAATTATTATTATTAACATCAGAGTTATAAAAATAAAATAACCAGCGGGCACACAAACTCGAATATCAGTTTGTCTTATAAATAGATTTCGATAAGACTGTCTAACAACTCATTACATTTTATTATTATTATTATATTTCATCAACAATTTTCATTAAATTTAGGTTGTTCGGCTTATGCGTTCTCGATGTCGGTTACAGGAATGCATTCTATTTTCATTCTCACAATTCTAGCTGTTGAGCGTTTCAAAGTGATTAACCGACCTTTGAAGATGGTAAAAATTGTATCTAAGAAAAGGTCTTTTCTCTTCGTTCTGATATCTTGGATTTTTGCTATTTTCGTGTCGATCCCACCGTTGATTGGTAAAAAATATTCATAATATGATATTTAATATATTAATTGAAATTTCAGGGTGGAATCGTTACATTTTAGAAGGTTTACAAATTTCCTGTAGCTACGATATGTTCGACGAATCCTGGAGAAACAAAAGTTATGTCGCATTCTTAATTGGAATTTTCATTGTCGTTCTTTCCATTATTATCTTCTGTTATCTTGCTTTATTCTTCAAAGTTCAAAGACAAGCTACCTCAATGCGAGTTATGATCAAAGATTCCAAAGATTTATTAGCGGAACGAGAAAGACAAAGAGAAAATAAATTGATATGGATGGGATGTAATATTACAATGGCCTTTGTACTGTCGTGGGGTCCTTATGCTCTCGTTACTATTCTGTCAATTTTGAAAGTTCTTAATGAAAGGAACTCGTTGATAATTGTCGCCATTCCTTCATTTTTTGCAAAATCTTTTACAATTTACAATCCAATAATCTACATTTTTACTTATCCCAAGTTTAAAAAAGAACTTTCAAAATTGTTACTACTTACAAATAAAAGAAAGTGAGTTTTTTCCAATATTAACATTAAGATATTCGAGAAGACATAAGATGGATTATATTGTCTAAGCGCTCCCCCCGTTTATCTCCCATCAATTTCAAAAGACCGCCTTTTTAAGGATTTGTGTAATCTTGTAAACATATAGCATCTCAGTCAAATATTTTACTTTCATTGTGAAAAATCTATCAAATTTTCCGATCTACTAATTATTTTTCTCCCCAAACTGTATAAAAACATCATCATAAAGAATTACTATAAAGTGAAACAAAATAAAACCTAACATTATTTAAGCAAAACTATTAATAATAATATATTAAAATAGATAAATCACTATGATTGAGATTGTAAGTATTTAAGCTGTATGTATTTTGTTGTTATGTCGCGATTGTCAAGGTCGCGGTATTGTTTGCGCGCGTTTTTTCAACAGCGCGGTTGTAATTACCTTGAAAATTGGCCGAGATTCGAATTCAGATTTTCATCAACTATAATCCCATTTAATTGCAGAATTTATTTGGGAAATTTAATTTCACCTGGAAATTTATTCACAATTTTCCCTTTAATCTGATTGGCTGATTTTATTAAATGCATAATTTTATTTATATCTTATATTGGAAAAAAATTCTCTTAATATATTTTATAGATGATAATTATACTAAAAAAAAGAAAAATTATTAATATAATTTGAGTATTCTACCTTAAGTGTCAAGAAAATGACAAAATACTATTTTGAAGATTTATTTTAGAGTTTTAATTAATTTAAATATTCTATAGAATTTCATATATTTCTGAACTTTCTACCAAAACTTTTCTATTTTAACCCTTTCGCTGCAATGTCCGTAAATATACGTTTTCCAAGAAATATATATGAATAACCGTAAATATACGTTTTGAAATTTTGTAATCTGCTACTGTCGTGTGGTATGGCCATGACACTAGTTCAATGTGCTAGTTCATTATATGTACGGTTTACAACTTTACTAACGTCACACACAGAGAGCGCACACTCTTCCTTTTACTTCGCAGAAAAA